>JANRMT010062841.1:1654570-1677891 GCA_026402145.1 Polypterus bichir lapradei | reverse complement strand
CAGACCTGCACCTTGACCCAATCTGCCCCCCAGACCTGCACCTTGACACTATCTACCCCCCCCAGACCTGCACATGACCCCTTGACCCAATCTGCCCCCCCAGACCTGCACCTTGACCCAATCTGCCCCCCCAGACCTGCACCTTGACCCAATCTGCCTCTGACCTGATGGCTCGGTTTTTGCTCAGCTAGCTGTGGGTGGGGCCTTCTGTAGAGAGGTGTGGCCTTTCTTAATCAGGCCAATCAACTGAACTGACCACAGGTGGACGCCACACATCGCAGTGATGACCCACAGAACGGATGGAGCACAGCAAGGGATCGGAATACTCACGTCAATGGGATTTCAATTTTTTAACAATTTACAAAAACATCTAAGATGCTGTTTTCATTTTGTCATTCTGGGGTACTGAGGGTTACTTTAGAATGATTTTAGCAGCAAGTTTGAGCATAAGAGAATGTGTAAAAGTGAGGTGGTCCGGATACTTTCTGGGGGTGCCGTGTATGAAGACTTGTGAGGTTTTACTAGTAGAGCAGCACTTCTCCTTTACAGTCGCTGCTCCACAACTCTGCACATTCACTCTAACACCACTAAACGTCTCTAAGCGGTGAGGTGAGCCATGCGGGTCACGTAGAAGTGTCGCCCGGCGTTTACTGCCCGTCAGAGGCTGGCGTTTCCAGTAGGCACATCGGCCAACCCGCTACCTTAGCTACTGGAGTCGGCCACAAGACGCTTTTCCAGGTGAATCCACGTCCTACTCTGCCAAGAATGTCTTTGTGAATTTGAAAATGTCACTCGCTGGGGTCACCTGGACCAGAGTCAACTGTACAGTCTGAGCTGCAATTTAGGGTCAGGCACGCATGTCTTCTTTTACAACGGTTTGTGAATAAAATGCACAAAGTTTTAAAGAAAAGACACAAACATACCGTTTATAACACAAAATCTGGATGGTAAACACAATCACTTACACTCTTCATTCTTTCTTACAAACGTGTATGAAATAAGCAAGCAGACTGTGAGTGCCATGCATAGTGAGCGCCTTTTCATAGCAGAGGAGCTGCCAGCCAATGAAAACCTGCCATCGCCGTGTAACAGCAAATCAAAAACACACTTTGAGCTTAAAAACCAAAAAAAACAAACTAAAGCAGCAGGAAGCGGCTTCACCTTCACAAACACAGCGAGCTTTGGCCACAAGCCGGCTTGGCTGGAGGGTCTGGAAGTTGGATTGCTCGTTTTCCTTTCACGCTTTAACTACAGCTGTCTGTTTTATTAATCTAACAAGCATCAAACTGTAGGCGGAGCGGCCATTCATTAGGTACGCCGGCCCTGCGCATGTAACGACTGCTTAGTCACTACGAACTCGTGTGCAAATCCGAGGAAGACCATGCAAGACAAGTGAAGATTTAAGTGACTCTGACAGCAGGCCACCAACATCAGCCACGTCACGGTTTTTACACAATGTGGTATCGAGAAAATAAAGTCATCCAGGCCACAGCGTCCCTAAACAGAGCGCTCACGGAGAAGGCCGACACAGCTTGTGCATGACGACTACAATATGAATGATCACATTACCAAATCCAGCAACTCCAAGAATTCTACCATCGGGGGGGGGCTGGTCTCTCTTTAACTCTTTAACGTCTTTTGCTATGTGCTGTGGCTGTTGTTGGCGCAAGTGTGGCATCACAGCACGTGGGCACCAATGGTGGTCGCAGTGTGACGCAATATGGTTTGTACCTCTGGGCATCGTAAGTGGTGGTCCTTCCGTGTGAACGCTGCTGTAGGCGCATCAGCAACACGATCAGCTGGGGGCCGATCAGATGATGCTGGCACCTCACTTTTGTTGTTGATATCCATCTCCAGATCACTTACATCAAACTCGGAGTCCAACAAGTAACAAAATTACGTATAACGTCCATGGAGTATTTTGCTTTGCACATTCGCTTTGGACTCTCGCCTGATGTCGATGCCATTTTAGAGGCGCTTTGCTCTTTGCTACCCACACACGTGTAGCTAATTGAGGTTAAATCAGCAAAGCCATGTAACTTCCGTCTAGCAAAGAGAGTTGAACTAAAATGTAAGGGCGAGTTTTGTCGTAGTTTGCAGCAGATTACCGTCCTCTACCCCTCAATTTTGACAAAAGTTGACATCAGCCACGAAAGAATTAATTAACACCAACACATGCAGAACCCCACGAGTCCAAGCACCCAAATTGGCTGTACTGTGAAGATGCCCACTGGGTCTCAAGCGGCTCGGTGCTGCCGTGTCACAGGATATCTGAACGTCACACGCCCTCGTCACTGATTGGGCCTTTACTGTGCTAATGTCACTGTGCTTACACACAAACATCTCACTCCATGAGTACTGTGGCAGGTGGGCAGGGTGGTATAGTGGGCTTTGGACTTTGAATCCCACTGCTGACACTGTGACCCTGAGGACGTCACTTCACCTGCCTGTGCGAACCAACTGTATCTCAAATGTTGTAAGTCGCCTTGGATAAAGGCGCCAGTTAAATAATACGTAATAACAATACCGTCCACTCTCTTGTGACAAGCACAGGTTTATTTAGCCCCAAAAGTTCCTCCAATCAATCTATTCATTGAGATCAGGGGTCTCAAACTCTGGTCCTGGAGGGCTGCAGGTTTTCCCTTTTCTTAATCAGTGACCTGTTTTTGCTGCTAATTCACTTCTTTTGAATTCATTTTACTTGACGTGCTTTTGAAGACTCGGACCCCTCAATTGTTTCTTTTACCCTAATTAGCAGCCAAACAATCACGAGATACAAAATGAGCCAAAACAGGACCAGCAAACTGTGACCACCATACACATCTGAAAATAAAAAGGATGGTCTTGGGAATGGTGATCTGCCAAAACATTTTAACAACAAAGAGAAAATCAACAATTACAGAAATGTCTGCTGTGGCACAACGAGAGCCGCAAAACAAGTCATGGAGTTAAAGAACTAAAGAGTTTAATTAACAACGAGACTCGGCGCCTCATTAAGCAGCTGGTTTGAGTTTGAGGCCCTGACTGAGGTGGTCTTCTGTTGGTCACTCACCTCACATTTCATTTCTGTTTGAAGGAATTCAGAGGAACAAATCTTAAAAAACAAGTCAATTAAAATGAAAGGAAAAGAAGTTAATTAGCAGCAAAAACAGATCACCAATTAAGAAAAGGATTAGAATGAAAACCTGCAGCCACTGCAGCCCTCCAGGACTGGAGTTTGAGACCCCTGATCTTGATCACAGGGTCTTAAACTGTTGGTCACGTGTTGTCTGTATTTGGGTGACAGAGTCGTGAGGCACAACGAGACAGGGGGGCACCTTAAGAAAACGTCTTTACTCCGCTACGACCCGCGTCCGTCTCCAAGGGGGCCTCACCCGGTAACGGTTACCAGCGAGTCTCCAAGGGGGTGGGGGGGGGGGGGTGAAGGATTAAGTCCCCCCCTCCCCAACGACTACTGGTGGCGACTCTCCGAGGGGGAACATGACGCATATGGGACTGACAATCGGTGGCATGTCTGGGTTTCAAAGACACATAAAAGGCATAAAGAATAAAGAAGTGGGAGAAATCCAAAGTAATAATCAAGCCAAGATCTGAAGGCCTCTCACGTCCTGCTCTCCACCACACTATCTGGTAGTCGATTCCACGTGTCTGCATGACCTTTCACTGCGTCCCTTAGAAGACGTCGATCAGAGGAGGCGGAAGACGACTCCCGGTAGGAACGTGTCGATAGTTCATCGGAGAAGGGCCTTCTCAATAAGTGAGTTTCCGTCTGATGA
The DNA here is from genome assembly GCA_026402145.1 of Polypterus bichir lapradei. Lineage (NCBI taxonomy): Eukaryota > Metazoa > Chordata > Cladistia > Polypteriformes > Polypteridae > Polypterus > Polypterus bichir. The sequence continues at coordinate 1,674,115 of JANRMT010062841.1, read as the reverse complement.
CAGATGGCGTTTCCATCTTTGTTTCTATATCATCTCAAACTTTATTATTGTATCGTGGACATAGACGGCTTTTCGTTTATGTAAGATAGTAACGTTGTCACTTTTTTTGTAGTTCATTGTTAATAATTTGCAACGCGACTAAAAATCTGAATTACTGATGGAAGAGGATCATCAGCCTCACCAAATGTATTTTTTAGCTGAAAATGTACAGCAAGTACAGTTGATAGTTCACTCGACTGCAGACGGCGCATTAGCGGATCCGTAACTTGATCCCGTATTTTGGAACGACGCTGGGAATGACTGCAGGAGGATTAGTATCGTTATTTTAGTTTACTGTTATAAAATCATTCGTAAGGAATCTAATTTGGTGACTTCATAATTTCATAAAAACAAAAAATCAATAGACAGAAAACATACAGCACAAGGAAAATGGTAACCGTCAAATACGCTGAATTCAACGCTGGGTCAGGCGAGGACCCTCGGGGTCAATCATTGGCCAGGTTGTTTGTAAATGTACTGCCATGAAATCTGAGAGTCACCAGGTATAGAAAACATCTTCATGTCGTAATGTTTAAGAGTAAATCCATAGCTGAAGGGGCACATGTGGCGCCCACCACTCTTTCTAGCCGCTTTGCCGCCCTGGCAGACAGAGAGTGCTGAAGACCAAAGTGAAGTTCAAATGTTACTGCCGTGTGTGCTCAGTACGACGAGATTAATACAGATTTAGTGACAGAGAGACGACAGAACCGCAGACAATGAATAAACCATCAGATGAGAAGATTTCAGAATGCCACGTCATGAAGTGAGTGGTCTTAGAAGTGGAGGGTTAAAGCAGCCCCCGAATACACTGAGGGTGGCTCTGAAGGGAGGCCATGCTGGGCGGCGTTAGCCTTTATTAATACGAATTGTGTTTCTAACAAAGCCTGTGTGACATGTTCTGAGCTCCTGTAATATTCTGAGCCAACTTCACCAGCCGCGGTAGAGCTTGGTGGCCCTGAGCTGAGCAGGTGCCATCCTGGGATGTTATGGATTCCACTGTACACCTATAGTGGATGTTACTGAGCAGATATGGAGACGTTTGAGCTTTCCTCAGGTGACTACTAGTCATCAACGATGGCGACTGCAAGAAATGTAAAGCTTCTGATCCTTTCCACTCACCCCCACTGATGGAGATGGCAGCGTGCTGTAGCTCCCGCTTCCTGACCTCATGTCCCTTGGTTATGGTGACCTTAATAAGTGAGAGTGGCCCCACACTGGGTCTGAAGGCAATGCTTTCTCGCCTCTCCTTTATTAAGAGTCGCCAAGCCACACACCGAGTTTGAACAACGGACCTGAAAACTGGAGACATCCCTTCCTTTGACACTGCAGACGTCTTTAACCGTTTCAGACTCGAGGGAACTTTTGGGATGAACGCTGATGTGTGGACCTTCTATATCAGACTGCTGGAAAGGGTGTCACGCAGAGACTCCGCACTACCACCCCACACAGCTGAGATGGGGCGTAGGCCGTACTTACGTCCAGCGCCCACGTGTCTGTTCTCTTGACGGTTTATTCATGTTACTCCACGTGACCAGTTTTGTTCACTCACTTCTATGAGCAGGCTCGCCATAATGTGTGCGTCAACAGCAAATTAGCCATCTCACCCTCATATGAAACGCAGTCACTAATGGACAACGAATAACAAAGATTAATGTCAAGACACAACCCTGTGGGGCATCCACATTCGAGGTGAGAAGCTCACGGCAGGATAACTAACTCAGTTTTATGCAGCGACCTCTCCGGTCATCAGAACTGAGACCTGCCAAGCATCTGTGGCACGACTCAGAAAATCTACTTGGAGTCGAGATCAGCGGCAACGGGCCCATTGAAGTCAAAGGGACTCGGCCCACTTGGGCCGCATTTTGATAAATCTGGTGAGCCGTTGCCCTGATAAATTCTAACTGCATGTCGGCATGCAAACTAAAAGGTTCTCATTTTGTACTTCTCCAAGTGCAAAGGGACACCTCCATCCTGGAAATTGTCTCGGCAGGACCTGGACATCAGCACATGACACACATGACACACACACACACAGTCGCAGGCACAAACGTCACTGAATGTGACAGAAGAGCCGCTGCTTCTCACCAGGAAATCCTCTTCACAGAATACTTTGCCACATACGTAGTAGAAGGCTCGGCCTCGAAGTCGTCTGCCTGGGAAAGACAAAGAAAACAAATATTAGCCGACCAGCAACAGGCAGGAAACGCAGCCAGCTGAAGAGGCCATTTAATGGCAGCCAAGCCCCAAGCCGCACTTCACACCCCACAGTCTTACTTGAGTTTTATTTTCCATTTAAATGGCTCACTTAAAAACAACTTGACAAGAAAATCTGCACTTTTCACACTTTAACTTGGGTCACGTTTTATTTGAATGTTCATTGAATTTTGCTTCTGCTCCAAAAAAACAGAGTCTGAACTCATCAAAGCTGAAGCCCAAAATGATAAGAAAAAAGCTTCACATTGTTTTCTGAGAAGTAAAGACATTTTAATGAGGGGGCAAATCATAAAGAGAGGACACAAAGCGAGCACAAGCCACTGAAATAGAATCGTTCTGCACACGGCCTCCAGCTGTCCCACCCTGGATAAAAATAAATAGTGCAGCAATGCCAGAGTCGGGTTTGATTTAAATGGACGCTTCATGGGGGGGGGGGCGCCTCACGTGGTGGCCACTTGGCAATGAATGCGCTTCAGTGTCCTGACAGACAGAGATAAACACGCCAATGTAGGGACTTCGGGCCTGGCTGGCGTGTGACCTGCTGGCTAATGAGGTCACCGGTTCAAATTCCAGCCCTGGCTTGCTGCATGTGACCGACGTGCCCTTTTGGTGCTCATGTTGTGTGTGTGTGTCACCCGGCAATGGTGACTCTTTAAACTTAAAGTTACACAAAGAAAACCTGACTGTTTGTGTTGTCTTCAGAGATATCGGCCAGGCCTCTGTGGGGAAACCTGTGCTGACTAAAAGGACCCGTCCCTCCTTCCTTTCTTTCTCTTTCATCTATCTATCCATCTTTTTATCTTTCTTTAGATCCTTATGTCTGGAAAAATAAACCACAAGCCAGACATATACAGAATGAATTCCATCCATCCATCCATTATCTAACCCTCTACATCCTAACCACAGGGTCACGGGGGTCTGCTGGAGCCAATCCCAGCTAACACAGGGCGCAAGGCAGGAAACAAACCCCGGGCAGGGCGCCAGCCCACCGCAGCAGAATGAATTGTGGGAGATGAAATTTAATGTCAGTAAATGTTAAAGTGTGACACATAGGAAGTAAAAATGTGAGGTTTCAATACACAATTGTCTGTAAATCGAGAGTCCAACTTATGAGAAGATTTAGGAGTCACAGTGGACTCTACGCTATCGACTTCCCGACAGTGTTGAGAAGCCATTAAGAAGGATCACAGACTGTCAGGTTATATAGCGCCTTGACGTGTGGAGTACAAGTCACAGGAGGTGACGCTCAAACTTTATAACACACTGGTGAGGCCCCATCTGGAGTCCTGGGTACAGTTTGGGGCACATCAGACATAGCAGCACAAGAGAAGGTCCAGAGAAGAGCGACCAGGCTGATTACAGGGGGCTACAGGGGACGAGTGATGAGGAAAGATGAAAAGAGCTGAGCCTAACGCTTGCATCAGGTTTAGGTCTTGTTAGGCTTTAATTCATAATGAGAGGTCTGAAATTGAATTTATGAATCATAGTGGACTCTAAGCTATCGACTTCCCGACAGTGTTCAGAAGCCATTAGGAAGGCTAACAGAATGTCAGGTTATATAGCGCCTTGACGTGTGGAGTACAAGTCACAGGAGGTTCTGCTCAAGCTTTATAACACACTGGTGAGGCCTCATCTGGAGTCCCGGGTGCAGTTTGGGTCTCCATAAAGACATAGCAGCACAACAGAAGGTCCAGACAAGAGCGACCAGGCTGATTACAGGGGGCTACAGGGGATGAGTGATGAGGAAAGAATAAAAGAGCTGAGCCTTTACAGGAGATGAAGAGGAGACCTGATGATGAAGGGGATTAGTCCAGTGGATCGAGACGGTGACTTTAAAATGACTTTATCAGGAACACGGGGACACAGTTGGAAACTTGTTAAGGGTAAATTTCACACAAACATTAGGACGTTTTTCTTTACACAAAGAACGATAGACACTTGGAATAAGCGACCAAGTAGTGTGGTAGACAGTAAGACGTTAGGGACTTTCAAAACTGAACTTGATGTTTTCTTGGAAGAAATAAGTGGATGGGACTGGCGAGCTTTGTTGGGCTGAATGGCCTGTTCTCGTCTCGAGTGTTCTAATTAACTGCACCTCTAAAAAACAATGAATGTCCAGCCACACCCACCCCTTATCTGCACCAGTGCTGGAAACTACCAAAATAAACCTACATTTTAAAGTGGTACGGAAAAAGTAAACGTCACTCCGGTTGGCGCCCCCCGGCCCTCCTCAGTCGGCATGCAGTACTGCAGTTGTGGAAAAACATCCGTTTAGTTCACCTGCCTAAACAAACCTACACACTTTGACACGAGTGGACTTGACGTGATCGACGCTTCACAGCTTTCAGGAGGGCAGCGCTGCACTGTGTGGAGCAGGACGGGGGCTTTTGACTTGTTCGTTATTTACTTCAGGATTGATACCAAGATAACTCTAAAGTCCCAAAGCTAGTCTCAAAGTGAAACATTTAGTCCAAATTCAACACTAATCTGTACAAAAATGAAATAATAAAAAGGACTGGCTTTATGCATCACTGAGCACAACTACTGAAATGAAGGCACTGCTGCTATGAACACAACTAAAGGAGACAACACAGGAGTCTGGGAGTCACAGGAGACTCTGACTGAAGCCCCGATTTCAGTGATATAATGAGGCGGGAGGTTCAAATGTAAATGTCATCTGAGGCACAATGGGCCAACGCAGCGCCTCACTTTCACTTCAGACGTACGATATTGTGGGAGTAAGCGGACAGAAATTCATTTGGCTTTCTGGTCAGGTTGGGGAGCCTGCACTGCTACCGCGCCTTACCGCACCCACCACACGACGACACAGCTCAGGACCCTGGCTGGCACAGGCAGACATGCGGTCCAGTCCCACCCATCTGTCTGCCACATTCAGGTGTTATGGGGGTGTCCCCTTGGCCTGGTCCAGCCACTCACTCAGGTCCACGATAGTGAGGGTCCTTTGAGCTGATCACCCTCATGTAATCGCATCACAACTGTCGCTCCCTCACAATGCAGGTCATGTGCCTCATTCGGGACTCTTGAAGGCTTGCATCTCACGCAGAACGCAAGATGTTAGCAATAAGGAGGCAGTAAAACACAACAGACATGAAGACTAATTTATGGACCATCTTGTGAACAAACTGATGCTCAGGAGGACAGCAGGCCTCGATCAGACGGACCCCTCATGCACGTTAATGCTGATCACGGGCCCCCCCGAGTGATTTATGTACACATCCCACTGTACTTTGAGAAGCTGACTTACAGGACTCTATACAATTGTGTGTGTGTGTGAGAATATAATTTACAAACAGGGTGGCACTGCCACCTCGCAGTAAGGAGCCCTGGGTTTGTGTCCGAGGTCCTCCTGGTGTGGAGTCTGCATGTTCTCCTTGGGTCGGTGTGGGTTTCTTCCCACAGTGCAAAAACATGCAGGTTGGGTGAAGTGGTGGTCCTAACTAGGCCCAAATGTGTGTGTGTGTGTTCATGCTGTGATGGACTGGCGCCCAGTCCATGGTTTGTTCCTGCCTTGTGCCCTACGCTAGCTGGGATGGGCTCCAGCAGACCCCCGTGCCCCTGTCCAGGACTAAGCAGGTTAGAAGATGACTGACTGGCATACAGTGCCCATATTAACTAAAAACTTTTCATGTGTATATGAAGTTAAACTACTTTTATTTTTCAGATCACTAAGTATTAAGAGTTTTTGTTTTAAGGCCTTACTCACGTCAAAGGCAGCAGCACCACCAAAGGCTCTCCCTCCAGTCCTTAATAACAAGTCTGACGCCATTTAAACTCAACGTGAATTCTGGGATCACCGTTTACAATGGTAGGCAGGCTCTCACAGAGCAGTTTAAATAAACCCCACGTGTTAACACAAATAAGACCAAAATCTGAGTACAGACCCGTTCCCAGGTATTTCACCAGGATGTTGTTGTCCACGGACACCATGAGGCCTTCTCTCCTGGACTCCCTGGCTTTTCTCTCGCACGCCTGCCTCACATCGGCCCCACAGGAGTGTCTGGGTTCGGCTGCATTATTCGGAGCCGATTCCTGCTTTGTACCCAGGGCCGCTGTGGCAGGCTGCGGCCTCCTGCCATGCTAAACTGAATGAAGCCAATTTTAGAGCGTTGCTGTAGTCCATTCTGAAATGCTTCAGTGAACCTGAGGATCCTCGGTATTTACGACGGAGTTACACAGAGACAGGAAGGTCTGCAATCAAACCTGCTGGTGACGTCTTTCTTGATTAAGTTGGTCTGAGCAGAAGCAGCAGCGGCACAGCAGCGGTTTATGCAGCGCATTGCAAACTGAAACTCAATCTCAGTCGACACCTTCACAGGAATCTGTCAGGCTGCCAATCCACCCGAAACAAAAGGACAAAACAGAATTTAACAGGCCGGGGACACAAAGCCGCCCAGTGCACTCAGCGTGCAGATCTCTCGTGCGGACATCTCCAGAGACCTCCCACGTGCCTGCTGGATTAACTTCTGCACACTACGGCCAAGTCGGCCATGTCTTCTGAACGCGTCCACTCATCCCCGGATTTGCTAACTGGTGTGGACTGAAAACACACACACACACACAGAGCACAATAGGACACGAGTGCTCACATGCTGACCTTTCACCTCCTAAACGTGCCCTTTATTTAACAAGCCCATGGAGTGAGCTCGAGCGTCATTCGCACATTTCTGGAGCTTATTTAACACACAGATGTTACAAGAATCACAGCACGGGCCTACGCCACAAGTTACAGGCTAACGCACACTTCAGTCGGGGCAAATGAGAAAAACGAGATCCGTCTGGGCTCGGCAACGGCCTGCAGTTCTAAGGAGCTCATGGCGCATTCTAGCAGTTACACTTGTCCGTTTCTATAAGACGTTTCACAGGAAGGACACAATTTGCTCATTCACACCGACGGGTCCTAACGTATGAAATGCGCTCACACGCAGTGTTGCTCATCTACAGAACACTTGGGGCAGCAATAGCTTCCTGCCCACATCTACGGTGTCCAGCCATCCCATCGTCCTTGTGCTTCCAGAGCGGAGGGCCTGACACGATTTTAAAAAGCCATCGCTACGTAACGTGGACGGGGACTGCAGCAGCGCGTGCACATCTGAGCACCAGAGCTACAAAATAACAGCCTCAAAATGTCCAACAAACCAGCAATCCTTCACTCTCTGTGGTGAGGCAAAACCTCGAAAGAAAAAAAAAAAAAAAAAACACAATTCAGTCTCTCTAAAAGAAAAGACGCTCAGTGCATCGGCCACTCCGTGTCATCCCTGGCACCGCAGAGGGCCGACTCACCTTTTGGGGTTGCTTAATATCAGCAGGAATCAAACGGACTCCGGGCAGATGTTAAGAATGAGCTGCTCTGGAGCGAACTGCGACTAATGTGCATTAAGCGAGCAGGGCCGCCGTCATCCTGGGGACGGCTTCGAGTGGCGGATCTGCGGGAAAGTCGTCAGCACAACTGAAAAACAGTCGACAAGTGCTTTGACCTTGGGGTGGGCTGCTCTGGGGGGGCATCGTGACATTTTGTTTTTTGCTCATACAGAATAAATGCAAAACCGTATTAAACGTTACACATTTCCGCCAATGTGCACGGATTGTTTCTGATTGATCACAGAGTGAAATTGCAGTGATAGTTTGGCTAACACTCACTCACACAGAGATTTCCCTTTTCACACACAGGTGACTAATGGCCGACTCCTTGTTACTTGTTCAGTATGTGTTTGTCTTTGTAAGAGCCATTTTCCTCGTTCTATAAGATTCACGAATATTTTACTAGATGACAATGCCTAATCTATGGGAGGTTCCTATAACCCCCGTAAGTAGAATTGTATTGGTATATTCCTGCCATTTCTAACAGCTTTGAGTAAACATTATAGTTCAGTTAGTGACCAGCCTTGCCATGTGTAAGGTGTGGAAGGCATAAGGTTTTAAACCGTGCCAACCGGCCTATGGGCCTTTAGAGTGTGAAGTAACTCATTAAACAGCACTTTTATTTAAGTGCTTAAGGCGTACAGAAGAAGAAATTAGGAACCTTTAAGTATAGAAAGAAGAAGTAAAGAACTTTTAAGTACAGAAATAACTAAAGTTTCTCAAGAAAAGCTAAGTTTAGAGAAGATACATTTTTTTCCCTTTCTTTTGCCTTTTATTCTACGTGTGTATCTATTTTTTCTTTTATTCTTGTGTGGATTATTTGCTTTTAACTTTCACTAAATATTTCAAAAACAAACTTTTGGACTTTGAGATTTCTTTCGGCACGCGCTTACCCGTCTTTAACAACACCTTACACCTCGGCCGCTACAGTCTTCTTATTAGGGCCCGAGCGATTACTTGCGTTAATGGAGCTCAATAACCTGATCAGCAATCGGCAGAAGTGATGCTGCTCTGCTACTTATCAGCCACTAACATCGGTTTGCTGGAATCACAGACTCGGCATCAGCGGCAAAAATCCCTGAATGGTCGGGCACGACGTCTCCCTCACTGGGGTGAAAATAATATAAAGAGTTTCTGCTGTGCGACTGTTTTGGTGAAACCAATCAAACACACCAGCAACTGGTAAAGCACACAGCGCCTCACTCACCCTGCCGCTCGTCTATTTGCTGGCAATTTTTACCCACGACAAGTCACAACGCGTGAACACACCAAAAACTGCAGAACTGTCACCACTACCTCAGTCACTGGCACACCCCAAGTGTCCAGGAGTGTGCCAGGATGAACACGGCCTGACATGGCTGTTCTTCTACAGTAATCAGTCGGGCTTCAAGAGAGGCCAGTAGACCGAGACCTACACACGCTAAACAAGCGCCAGTCATTGCTATTCACGTCACTTACAGCAACTAGATAAAAGGGACAACTCGGAATTTGCTCGGTGTGAGGGATCATTAATTGATTAAAAGTTGTCACACACAAGCGCTTAGAAAGGCAGCCAATAAGTCCTGAGGTGACTGAATCATCGCGAGAAGAAGGGTTGATTTCGAGCATCAATGCCTCTCACCTTCGTTCACCAGACATGAAGAAGAAAAACGATGATAACGCACTCACCTCCAACACTTCTGGGTCCTCAAATTGGCATTCTGAAAAAAACATCACTTTCACTTCCGTCATATCAAACAAGTAAATCCTGCCGACTACGGCAATGTAATACAAAAAGAATTGACTCGACAAAGTCAAAAAGAGTTGGGGAACTGCCCCGTAGGATGTCCAGAGGACCAGCGAACAAAATGATTGAGATGTGATCAAAAAACAAGAAGCTTTTGACAAAATACAGCAGTAAGGATGTGGTTTTAATAAAAAATGGTGACCGGAAGGAAGTATGGCTGGAAATGACGTCATAACTGGAAGACGGAAGTGATGTCATCAGGAGGGGACCTGGAAGTAATGTTTTGTTTTTTTTTTTTTCAGAAAGCCAGTTTGATGGCCCTGAAGTGCTGGAGGTGAGTGTGTTAGTTCATCGTTTTTCTGCTTCATCTCTGGTGAAAGAAGGCGAGAGGCAGTGGTGCTTGGAATCAATCCTTCATCTCGCGATGATTCCCTCACCTCAGGACTTGTTGGCCACCTCCTAAGCGTCCATGTGTGACAAAGTATCATTTTCTTTTAGCTAATATTTGGTTTTGCTCAGATTACAAAATTGACTAACTATACTTACAGATCAATCTTAAGGCCGGTATTGGAAAAAACAAATCACATCAAAAGAGCCTTAAATTAAGGGTTGCCCACCCCACATTTAAATAAAACTCAATTGTACAACTGAATTTTAAAAATGAAAACGGCTCTCCTATCACTGTGTGTGATCTAAAGGCAGTGTGTCATTCATGGGGGTCCATAAATAAAAAGCAAACACACACACGAGCTCCTCCGGGTTCGACTTCTCGCCTATGAAGGGCGTGAGAGGAGCTGACGAGACGCGGGCGGCCTTCTCTCTCGCGGGCCCCCCACTCCCCTGTGGAGACCCTGCTCATTGTCCCCGCTCGCTCGCTCGCTCCATCCATCCATCCATCCACGGCTTCCCATTCTCATGTAAATTCAGGGGCCATGGGGGCTGCAGGGTCTCAATGTTCACTTGTTTGGCCCAAGGCAGGAAACTCCCATTGTATCTGGACAGTGGAATAAATGAGTGCATCTTTTTATAGCAATCTTATTTGTCTTTGGGACAAAAAAAAAAAAAAGCCCTAAAGTTTGTGGAGCTTCTAAATCACAAACTGACTGGCGATACTGGGGTGCTGCACACTCGTAGTACACAAGTGGACTCAAATGTCAAATACCGTAGAGCGGGTGACACACACACTCACACACACTGGCTGTTAGAGATGAAACTTTAGGGCAAATTCAGAGCCACACAGCAGCAGAAACGTAAAAGACAGATAAAGACTCGCAGGACAAATGGCATAAGCCACTCAGTCACTAAGTACAGAAATGATGAGACACACGTACAGCACATGGCACAGAAAGTTCAAAATGAACTTGATGAGGGCATCGGGTGGAAGTATTAAACTTCCTGATAGCAGTGGGCAGAAAAGACCCCTAGAGGTGCCAGCGTGGTGGAATGGGGCAGTGGCTATCTGTGCTCCGAGAGACAGTGCCTCCTGGACGGGATTTTTCATGATGGCATCCAATTGTGCTACCATCATCTTTTCCCCCACAGCTTCCAGTGTGCGAAGGGTTGGCCCAGTGATGGAGGAGGCTTTCCTGGGAAGTTTGGGCTTCTTTTGAGCTCAGGTTGCTTCCCCAGAAGACTTCAGCACACTGGCCACTACGGACTGGCAGAGACCCGAGTCTCCATAGGAAGTCCAGCGCCACAGCGTTGTCACACCAGTCCAGTTTACTGGCACTTCCACAGCTTCAGAGGCTCCCTGGCATGCCAGATGTCCACCACCGGCTCCTTCTTTTCGTTTCGCTGATGTCGAGTCTGCACTCATGTCATTTGCTGAAACTTGGCACATTCACGCCACGCCTCACCACACCACACTGTGACTAACAATCAATTCGAGCCCCAGAGGCATCTTATCTCAAGATGCACGACAGATTAAAAAAATGACCTGGAGATCCCAAAAGGAGAAGGCAGATCCCCAAGGTGAGCACTCACTTTGACGAGGACTGCGAGAACAGAACTTTGAAGGGATAACAATGGGCGTGCCACCACCTAGTAGCCGAGAGTTGAGGCTCTCAGTTCAACGGCAACCACCGCGTGACACAAGTGAGCCTACGTGAGTCAGTCGGTTCGAAGGCAAACACAGAAAAAGAAAGTGAAGGCACATCTGGGACGGCTCATCAGTTTAGACAAAACGTCAGAGAAACGATGCCGAAACTCCGAGGAGGTTTGATGTTTGTGAAAGATGGATGCACTCAACATAAACTCTTTGCTGCAAATTAATAAACGGGCACAGCAGTGGCAGGAAACTAAAGATTTAAGTCAACAGTTCAACCAGTTACTCCTCCAGCATGGCTTTAACTGCAGGAATAAAATGCGTATTTTAATTTCTGGTACTTCTGGTGACTAAGTGTAACTTTTAACGAGAACTACAGAGTTGGAGTTTCCAAATGTACTGACTTGGACTACGACTCAGACTCCGACTCAGCGTCAGGTCAGATTGGGCAGCCTGCACTGGTACATCACGTTGCTGCACCCACCACAAGACGACACAACTCAGGATCCTAGTTGGCAACCCCTAGGCAGACACGCAGTCCAGTCCCACCCATCTATCTGCCGTAGCCAGGTGTCACGTGGGCGTCCCCGTCCCTTGGCCTGGTCCAGCCACTCAGATCCTCAACAATGAGCCGAATCACCTCGAGGAATCGCACCACATGGCCGTAGTGCTGTAAGTGACCCTCCCTCACAATGCAGGTCATGTGCCTCATTCGAGACTCCGTGAGTAACACAAAGTCAAGCCAGCAGGATCCAAGGATTCTCCGAGGAGACACACATGAAGGAGTCCAGTCTTCATCTCAGGTCACTGGATAGCGGCCATGTCTCGCAGAGGACTCTAAAGACTTGGACCTTCGTCCTTTTGCGTAGATATCGGGAGTGCCACACACCCCTTTTCAGTGACCTCATGACCCCCCACGCTCTCCCAATCCATCTACTGACTTCATAGGAAGAGTCACATGAATGTCACTGCTAAGGTAAGTAAACCTCTCGATGATGAGGACGACACTCTCTCCGCTGACAGACACCCTGCTGATGGCCGTGCCCAAGAGGTCATTAAAGGCCTGGCTGTTGGTTTTTATCAGGACCCTCGCCAGCCCAGACACTCGGACCCCATGCTCAGTCTCTCGAGACCCTCCATTGACTCTGCGTACTCAGTGTACATTGTAATACTCGTATAATGGGTTCACATTTCTAACTCTACTTACACTAATTTAATTAAACTATTTTGCTTCTCGCCTTTTGGTTTAATTTTGTGAACTTAATAAATGACACACAGAAAAGCCTCCACGGCATCACCACAGCCTTTAAACTCAAACTTGAACACGTCACGATGCTTCCCGCTAGGAGGGACGAAGCGGCTCGTAGCTGTCAGTCACCTCTGTAAATATGGGAGTCAAAGTGTGGAGTCCGAGTGGCCGGTTTGGTGTGCCGACCGCACAGCCCTGCTTTGAACTTCCTAGACTTCTGCACATCACAGGAGGACGATGACAGACGCTGCTGGACCAGGTTAGCGTTTGCTGGGCATACTTTACTGGAAGCCTTTGGCTGTTTGGCAAGGGGCATTTTGCTGCACGGCCCACCTTTTTGGGCAAACCAGGCAGAGTGCTGGCCCCTTTAGCTATTACACAGGGCCCTGAAAAAGGATTCAGGCCACACATTTGTTCAAATACATTTTTAGGTGGTCTCCTCACCACAGGAACCTCCTGTACGGCATCACTGTCCCCGTTTTGTGTGATGCATTCCCACCGGGCAAAACAACTGTAGCTTTTATCCAAAAGATGTGACAGCAGTGCTGCACGTGTCTGGACAGTCCCGGAGCTCTCTGCCAAACCAAGAAGTGCTGCAGGGAAATCATCAGGGCGCAATATAAAAGCGGCCGCCTCACTCCATTCGGGAGCCGAAGTCGGTAGTGGAGTGGAGACGGCAGTAGAAGAGAAGAAAGGAAAGAAGGAAAAAAGGAAAAAGAAAAAGGGTTTGTGCAGTGTGTGCTGTGAAGAGAAGATAATAAACGTGTGTGTTTGGGGACGTGTGTGTGTGTGTGTGTCCTGTGTCTGTCTGTGGCCGGGCTGAACTTCCACACATTGTAAGTTCTTCATTTATCGATTTGTTGACCTGCTAATCAGTGTGTCTGTGTGTGTGTGGGCTCAGGGCTGGGTGTGTCCCTGGAGTCCCCACAGTAAAATACACAAAGCCAAAATCTCAGGACGGTGACAAATTTGTTATAATCATCAGAGGTGGAGAGGAGAGGAATGAAGTTCAGTAGGACCACCAAGACAGAATACATGTGTGTGAATGAGAGGGAGGTCAGTGGAATGGTGAGGATGAGGGGAGCAGAGTTGGCGAAGGTGGAGGAGTTTAAATATTTAGGAGTAACGAGGAGTGTGGAGGAGAAGTGAAGAAGAGAGTGCAGACAGGGTGGAGTGGGTGGAGAAGAGTGTCAGGAGTGATTGGTGACAGACGGGTATCAGCAAGAGTGACAGGGAAGGTCTACAGGACGGTAGTAAGACCAGCTGTGTTATATGGGCTGGAGACGGTGGCACAGGAGACAGAGCTGGAGGTGGCAGAGTTAAAGATGTAAAGACTTGCATTGGCTGTGACGAGGATGGACAGGATTAGAAATGAGGACATTAGAGGGTCAGCTCAGGTGGGATGGTTGGGAGACAAAGTCAGAGAGGCGAGATGACGTTGGTTTGGAGAGATGCTGGGTATACTGAGAGAAGGGTGCTAAGGATAGAACTGCCAGGGAAGAGGAAAAGAGGAAGGATTAAGAGAAGGTTTATGGATGTGGTGAGAGAGGACATACAGGTGATTGGGGTGACAGAGCAAGATGATGAAGATAGAAAGATATGGAAGATGATCCACTGTGATGACCCCTAACGGGAGCAGCCAAAAGAAGAAGAAGACTTGTTTTCAATCCTATTTTTTGTAAAAATTGATCTATTTGTATGGAATGATTACAATAAAATTAATAAAAAAAATAAAAAGAAGAAGAAGATGATCAGAGGTAAAAGCGGCCTCAGCCCATTACGTCCTCTGGGCAATCCATGAATGTGCAAATCCGACTGAGAACAGATTGAGACCTTACAGAATGGAGGGCATCAAAAGTGGAAAATGCAGACTGAACAAGCCACGAGAGAGAGAGAGAGTGAGAGAGAGTGAGACCATACCCCACAAATCAAATCTGCAGCTAAACGTGCCGGGCAAGTCAGCTCTTCTGATTGAGAAACGGCCTGTCGTCCCACAAAGCCACCTGCTTGACGCCTCAAAACAGGAAGCTGCACTCCACCCAGAAGTTAACCTCAAATTCTAAAGATAGCTTCAAGTGCGCTTTTTGTGAGATGCAGGCCATGAACTTCCCACCCATGACAGAAACAAAGAATTGCTTGTCTCTCTCTCTCTCTCTCGTCTCATTTCCTTCGATTTCGCTCTTCCTCACGCCTTCCTAACAGTGAAACTTGCAGCACGGCGAGCGACGGCGGAGATGATTATTACCTTCAACTAAAACAACGAACACCGAGAGCTGCAGTAAACACGCAAACCTCCCTTGGGGATTTGTCTGCCTTCACCAATTTTTAATTGCAGTCTTACTTAAATTATTATTTTGACAGTTTCAGAATTTTCTGTTTTGGTCTGCGGCCTGCAAAAATAGCAACCTAACAATCTGATTTAATTAGCACGTTAAATACGAGAGCATCACGAGAATAATTCAGGAATTAAAAAAGGTCAAAAACACTTTGATGATTTGTTGCGATAGAGAAAAGGATTTAAATCATGAATGTGATGCGACTTTATTATTATTATTACTGTCTGGTGTTAAAGTCGAGGCCGTGTAGGACCACCAGCCTAACAGCAGCCTGGCACTTCACTATCAGGGAGAAAAAAAAAGACAAATCTGACACCTCACCTCCGACCGGTCCACGTTACGGAGAGTAAGCAGATAAAGCAGTGGATGGCACGCTGAAGGTCTCTGCCTGGTCAAACAAAATCGATCACAAACATAAAGACAAGTGACACTGGGGGGACATGAGCGTCTCGTTCAGGAGGTCATCTCAAAAGGGGCCGCTGGTCAATTTCAGGCCTGGTCACATCACGCAGCTCTCCCAGCGACTTTCAGTCGTAGATTCCATTTACAGAATCCTAGTGAGTTGGCAGTAGTGACGATGCTCCCTCGAGACCCCCAAGTCGTCTTGTCTGACATGCCAGGCTATTCAGTCCAACTAGTCTGAGACTCGTATTGTGGCTGAACTTGGCACACACAGCAGCATCCGTCCAGCGCCATTCCCACTTCTGGACCCTGCATGCTACTCATTGTAAACTGTCAAGCACATGTCCTGGATGTGGGGGTCCACATCTTCATGATACATAAAGCTGCTTCCACACCGTAAAGATATGCTGCTCTTTTCAGCAGTCCCTCTTTAACTGACTGTAGTGCTCATCCTCCCTATTTCTAATACACGTGGCTCAAATCAATTGTGTTGTATGGACATAAAACGACAATAAAGCTGGCGCTCTTAGCGCCATCAGGCAGCACGTCATTGGCCGTCAGGAAAAGCGGGAGACTCACGATACTCTGGGAAGGTCAAACTGTGCTGGACGGTCCTCACCGAGCCGTGTGATTTGACATGACCTGTGTAATCCCACAGGACCCGGCGACGTGATCGGCAATCCCCTCTGACCAGAAATCGTGTAACGTGAAATGAAAGGACAGCACTTTACAGCAAGGCTCTTAACCGGTCGACATGAGTGAGCGAGTGCCCAGAGGAGAGCCACTTTAAACGCGTCTTGTAATCGTTAGATAAAAGGACCATCGTCGGCCTAGGAAACACTTTGCACGTTAAAGACGTGAGGCCGAGTGTTCTGTGGTGTGCAGTCTCACTTACGCCTCCTAACTCTAGCGATTTACTAGCCTGCGTGTGGACGGCAAGGTTCAAATTAGAAACACAAACCCTGCCATCAGCTTTCTGGCACTTTGATAACCAAATCCTAACAAGATTGCATTGTTTCTTCCACATGAGTTTAAGTTACAGTAAAGCCTCACAAACTGTGGATTCCATTAACTACTGTTATAAAAGTCGTACCCTCTTTCGCAACACCAGTGGTCTAATCGCGCCAGATAAGGTCTTCGCCGTGGGCTCTGGAATAGGGCAGGGGCAGACATTGAGGGGTTGTATTTGAGGAAATGTGAAGCCAAAAAACGTTCTGAGAGGCCATGAGCGACACGTGAGCCACAACAGACCTGCGATGGTCTTAGAGGTGAAACGCTGCACACGTGCAGTAGACGGAGTGGATCAACGTGCATCTACCCGGTGCCAAGACGTGTGGCTAAGCTGTGATGGGGACCTAGGAATTCCCATTCAGCGCGGGTCATAAGCTGGCACCTGTCGCTACTACCAACTGGGCAGGTTAGTGAGCTCCTCGGGCTGCTGCCAGACACTCCTGCCCAGAAGTCCATCAGACTTACTCGACAGTAGAGGAAGTAAAAGTCGCCATGAGGTTTCTTTGGGTGAAACAGTGGAGCGAGAGCACAGGGCCGACACGAGGTCAATGCCCGAGGTGGAATCCTGACAGAACTTCACCCCACACTCCTCACAGGACCAGTCTGTCCTGTCTTAGTTCATGACCTGTGGGGGTCTGGGCACATCGTACAGAACCCCTGGAGCAATTATCAAGTATAACTTGAAAGCAATAAAAGACGTCGAGGTGACAGAGCCACTGTGGTCATCTCTATTACTAGAGTGGCAGGGCAGTGCCGCCTTTTGTGGACCCCACTTGTCTTCATGGACGCGAGTTTTTCTCCGCCATCCCGATGAGGTGTGTATTAAGGTAATCGGTGATTTAAAATAAACTCATCTCAGAACGTGTGTGATGATTGTGAGTGAGCGAGTGGACCTTGTGATGGCCTGGCATCCCATGAATCAGCTGCACCCCGAATGAGACAGGGCAGCTCCCACGGTCTTAATGTTTGGTAGTTTTGAGAGCCTTCAACACCCTAAAACACTTAACACAAAGTCACTGTAGGTTTAATGATAATAAAAAAAATGCCACCTATTTAGAGCAAAAAATAAATTAATAGAACATACAGAGTAGGGAGTTTACAATTGTTCCAACACTTAACGTACAAAATGACATACCAATAAACAGCACATAAGAGTTAAGTTGTTACAAGATGGACAACTCAACAAAGGAAACGTAAAGCTTCACTTGTCACGTGCCCGCGTTCTGGGACAGCTGAAGGGCACTGATGATAGTAATTCCCCTCCAGACCAGGAGGTGGCACTGTTTCCTAAAGCCTTCTCTTCTTCCCTCTTTGCAAGACGGAATATTGACACCCGTTCTACCTCTGATGTCACGCATTCCCGGACCCGCCCCTTCCTGCCTGGATACCATAAGCCCCTCCTACTCCCCCTCCCCTCAGTCTCATCTTGGACTGCAGCCTCAAAAGACCTGACGCTTATACGACTTGATTTTTTTTTTGCCTCTCAGAATATACAGGGATCCCATTCTTACATAACTTTAACCTTTTTAACGCCTTACATCTTCACTGCTGAACGTATGTGGTGGCATCTCAATGATGTCAAACAAATACACAACATTAACAAGCGTCAGTGGGATCGTATTTACTGGACGAATGCCCATCAGCCTTACAAAGACCTCCTTAAGCAGAAACACAATCCAAGGACTGATCAATGACTACTGCATTTTCCAAAAATATTCCAGAGGATTACGGAGTCAATAAAAAGGATCAGGAAAACGCGCTTGTTGATCTGAGACAAACTGATCTGGACATACACACTGGACGTGCACAGCACATGCCTACATAAAGCTGTAATATTAACAATAACACATCGCCAGCCAATATTTTATTAGATGAAATGAAATGAAAGACTCATATTTTCTTTCCTATCTGTGCTGTAGTTGGAGTACAAATGTCACCCGAAAATGCAAAACCATCACCTCTGTAGAGCAAAGCCTGCTGAACTAATTTGGCTCAACATCAACAGGTTTCTAGCATTTTCTAATTCTAACAGCCATCCCAGTCGGATTTACTGATTTGTTTTTGAGTTCAGTTCAGTGACCCTCATCACGACACACACACACAAAGACGCCAACCTCACTCGGAAAGTGAGAAACCCGGATCAGGGACGCCTGGGGAAATCTCACAGCTGGAATTCTGATCCATCACAACTCATTTTCTACACACACACACCCTACATATTATATTATATTATAATAGCCGAAGCCCGCCATAGCATACGGCGGTGTAAGACTAGGAACAGAAAACGGTGAGAAAGGAATTCAGTATAACAAAGGCTTAGGAAACCACCGTCGCAGTATAATGAACATAGCAAGGAGCGAAACCAATGCCAATGGTCGAGAGAGTACCGTCCTGTAGCAGGCTACGGAAAACATAGACATCTATAGATAGACGGCGCATTCACTGTGTTGCCCAGTCGATACGATAAGTCAGCGCGTCCGCCCTATTGCGAGTGATAAAAGTGCCATTTAAACTAATACAGGTAGACGTGGAAACCAGGTTTTCTGATGAAAAAACAATAACGTTTTACATACAACAGATTTTGGCGAATAGTTTACATGCAATTATTTATATCCATTTATACATTAAATGCGTGTGTATCCCATGGTCTTAGAGTTGGTGGATGGGGCTCTGTGAGTTGGCGATCGTGGCTCTCTGTCTTGCGTGCGGTGTAAAGTCAACGTGGCTCAGAGGTGCATGTGGACTTTTGCACAGACGAAAGTGACTGAGGCTGTGTTTGGTGAGTTGTTGCATGCCTTGAGAGCGACGCTGGACTTGGGAGGACGGTTATAGTTGCCGTGCGTGGCTCTGTCATGCGTATCCCATGACGCGGTAGGAGGGTTAGAGTTGGCGGGCGGGGCTCTGTCTTGCTTGCGCTCAGAGTCTTGCGTGCCCTTAGTAAATTATATATATAGATAGCCCGGAAGTGCTAGGCTACAGTGTGAAGCTCCAAGAAAGTGACTGTCGCCAAAGAGAAACCGGAGAGAAAAGAGAGAAACTCGCTTAGCCGCTGATGCATAAGCGATGCCATTGATCGATTGAAGTGCCAGAATCCATGGCTTCTAGGAGCCTGGGCTTTTTACACAGATAGTAAATTAACAACAAA
>JANRMT010062841.1:1549169-1644570 GCA_026402145.1 Polypterus bichir lapradei | reverse complement strand
AATTCTTTACATTTATATAGCACTTGACATAATGAGTGGTAAGCCACTTCAGCCACCACCGGCAATGTGCAGCATCCACCTGGACATCACGACGGCAGCCATTTTGTGTCAGTGTGCTCGCCACACTATTGGAGTGATAGTCAGCCAATTAGAGCCAAGATACGGCTAATTGCCAAATATCACTTCTCCGATCTTTTTGGCATTTAAATAGAGAAATGTGATTTTACAAAGTTCCACCTGATTGAAGTCACATCCCGTCGTCGTCATCATCACGGTACTCGACAATGGAGCAATGTGACAGTAAGGGTGACGGCGCCCAGCCTGGGCGGCCCAGCGTTTTGAATGAGTGATGCTTGAAAGTTTGTTTTACTTTGTACGTCACTTACAGATAAGTGTTTGCACAATAAAGTCCATTCATCCATCGTCTTAAGCTGCTTATCCAGGGCGGGTCCCAAAGACTCGGACGAACATTTAAAGTGGCCAGCTGTGAGGTCGGAGGGCACTGAACGCTGAAGAAAAACCCTGAAAAGTGCCAGCAAGAGCAACTAAAGTCTCCTTAAAGTGCCTGACCTGCCGACACTGCAGAACAAACCAAAAACAGACTCAGCCTGGCCTTGCGAGTTGAAGCCCCCTCACTCAGCGAGGACGGCGGGAGGCCTTTTAGTCACTGGGGACAGCGCTTGTGGGATGAGCGTTTTTTTCCAAGGGTAGCCAAAGGAAATGGAGCTTAGGCAACAGGACGCACACAATTAGACTCCCAGCATGCAGCAGCAGCAGCCCGTGTGGGCTCAAGGCAAACAAACGCGGGCTTGTGGGCCCCCCACCCCCCCACAGGCCCAGATGGACGCTTCCTCTCCGTGTCATCCTGCACAAACACTGACAGAAGTCCAGGATATCGGGGTGCTGGACATCAGCCGTAAGGACACAAGTGTTTCCAATGTTCATCAAAAGAAATCCCACAGTCCACTGAAATCAATTCGTGTCTTTAGTTACGCCGGCTGGCACGTGACTTCATAAAGCTGTGCCAACACATGCAGGCCATATTGCATTGAAAAATATTTACTGCTTTAAATGTGGTGTGAGAAGTTATGGGAAATGTACACAATTATCAACAAAGAGACCCCCATGTATGAGGACAACTGGAGTGGCGATGAAGGAGTCACGTCAGGCCCTAAAAACGTCAGTGTGTGGCGTCCCACTGCTGCCCACCAGAGCGGCTGCTGCTACATGGCACTCCATTTGTTGATTTACCATTAGAATCCTGCGGTAGGCTGGCGCCCTGCCCAGGGTTTGTTTCCTGCCTTGCGCCCTGTGTTGGCTGCAATTGGCTCCAGCAGACCCCCGTGACCCTGTATTAGGATATAGCGGATTGGAGACTGACTGACTGACCGACCATTAGAATCGGGAATATCTAGCCCTCCACTTCAGTGGCCATCTCCTCCGAGCCACAGGACAAGGCCCTACAGCAGCAGGGCACATGGCATCCCAGAAATGGGCAGACACGCCTTGTCACAGAGGTGGTCTCCCCAGACCCCTGCCCTGACTCGCTAAACTCCCAGGAAGACGCCCCAAATAAGCTCCTAATCTGCTGGGCCTTCTCTTTTTATGATGAGACTTGTGAGCTCCCAAGGGGCACCGCTTGTCTTTTATGCCAAACCTTTTGTTACTCTGCTCCCAATTTAGGGAGATTCGGGGTAAAGGAATAACAGGTTAGTGCTGGAGCCCCCCATCCAGTCAGTCCCACCAGAGCTTGAAGTGGAACCAAATCACTGCAGGTGTCCCGTGACACTGGATCAGATAGTAAGGGCACCACAAAGCGGTGCGGCGGGTACTCCCGGCTATGGCACTGCATATGGCGGTGCAGTGAA
Source organism: Polypterus bichir lapradei (assembly GCA_026402145.1). Lineage (NCBI taxonomy): Eukaryota > Metazoa > Chordata > Cladistia > Polypteriformes > Polypteridae > Polypterus > Polypterus bichir. The sequence goes on along the minus strand of JANRMT010062841.1, from coordinate 1,642,702 downwards.
ACAAAGACAGTGGGTGGGCCTGTCGGGATTGGCAGCTGTGGCTTTTCTGTCCCCCTCAAAGATTTCTGAACAAATGCCAGTACTCGCGATACGACGACAAGCCTTCCATGATATCTGGCACAAAGTCACACTCTTTTCTTGATTTCTTCCTCTGCTCCACACTTTTTAAACCCTGAATAAAACACACACTGCGGACGTTCACTGAAGGGCATCTGCAGCCATTTTGGTCACATGGCCCTTTCTCTACACGGCCCCCCCATTTCAGGACAGTTGGTGTCACCGGTGTTTGTGATTCCTCAGGTGGGTTTCATGGCTTCATAAGACCCCTCGGCCTGCTTCTCCCCTTTGGGGTCTGTAGTCGCCATTGATCAACACGAGGACAAGAGCTGTGACAGTGACAGTCAAAGAAGCCATCATGAGGCTGAAAAACGAGAATCAAACCACTGGAGACTTTGGGAAAACCTGAGGATGACAAAATCAACTGTCTGGAATATCATGAAGAAGACAGAAAACACTGGTGGGCTCAGGAATCACAAAGGGACTGTTAGGCTGATGAAGACCCCCACTGCTCAGGACAGAAGAATCCTGCAAGCCACCACGACGATCAGCAGAAGGCTTCATGGACAGAAACACAGCAAGATGGAGACCACAAACACAGGATGGCCAGATGACAGTTTGTGAAAAAGAGCCTGCAGAATTCTGGGTAAAGGTCTTGTGGACAGATGGGACACTCGGAGTGATCGTAAGAAAGTGTGGAGATGACAAAGAACTGCAAAGCAGACCACCTTGTCTGTTAAACATGGCGGTGTTATGGCTTGGGCATGTATGGCTGGCACAGGTCCTGGCAAACTTCACTTCAGTGATGATGGGACGGCTGACTGCAGTGACACAAGGAATTCTGAGGTGTGTCGAAAGAAACATGTGATCCGCTTGAGTTCCAGTTGACGTCTTCAATCTTCATCCTACAACAAGATGAGGAGCCAAACACACTGCCGAGGACACACAGGAGTTTATCAAAGCTGCAAAATAGAACATTCTGGAATGGCCAAGCCAGTCACCCGATTTCAATCCAACTTAGCAGGACTTCCATATGCTGAAGAGAAAACTAAAGGGGACAAGCCCCCCGAAACAAGCGGGAGCTGAAGATGGCTGCATGAGAGGCTTGGCAGAGATCACCAGAGAAGACCCTCAGCACCTGCTGATGTCGATGAACGGCAGACGTCAAGCAGTCATTGCATGCTGGGATACTGCATGTGACAAAGTCCTAAATATGACAGCGGTGTTAACAGACCTGCCACTGCTGTGGTGCCCTGAAATGGGGGGCCCGTGTGGAAAAAGTGAAATGTGTGCAAATCCCCTTAAATCAAAGTCTGCAATGTGCACTTTAACCCCGAAGGCTGAATGGTTTGTCATTCTGAACTGTGCAGCATCGGGGGGACGTCAAGGAGAACTGTGTCCTTGTCCCAAGCATTACGGGGGACCCCGTATGTAAACGTGTTGCCTGTGATGTGCTGAAGTGTGAATTTTAAAACCCCTGGGGCTGATGGGATCTTTCCGGTTTCGCTAATATTGAAAGACGTCACTCGTAAGGCTTTGTTAGGAATAACTGAGCCGTCACTTCAGAGAGGGTCCTGGTGACTGGAAAGTTGAAGACGAGTCTCCAGTGTACAAGGAGGGAGACCCAATGGACTCTGGACATCAGAGACGCAAGTCCTACTTGACACAATTCTGGAAACCGAACGAGAAATCAACTAGAAAAGCAAGTGTGTGAAAACTGAATGGAAGCCAGCATGGCTCGATGGGTGGGAGATCCTGCCAAACCAACCTATTAGTGGTTTGTGTTTCGTTTTATTTAATCCCCGAGGCCACTGGGATATCTGACAACAGCAGCGCGCTTCCCGTCACTCACTCAGCTGTTAAAAAGCCTTCGACTCGCCGGCACACCAAAGATTCATTTTGAAACCAGAAGCGCCTACAGAATCCGATCTCAGGTTGGTTAAGCAGCAGGAAACAAAGAGTTCAGGTAAGAGCGCTCATCAGTGGAGCCCCCCAAACCCGGGGTCTGCCTTGGACCCTTACTTTTTCTAATCCGTGCTAATAACGGTACGTTTGTGAAACCTGAAGACGATATGAAAATTAGAGAGACGTCAAATACTGGGACGACTTCGTCAGCGGTGGGCCAGCACTTGGACAATGCGGTTTAACTTAGAAAAGGACAAAGTGCTACTGCTGGACAAAAGGAGAGGAAATTCTAAATATTAGACGGGACACACGGACCTACAGGAAGCATCCTCGGAAAAGGATTTAAGCTTTAAGTGTACGGCATGTTGGCACGACGTTCTCCTCATCTAAGCTGAACAACTAAATACAAACCGAGGAACAAAATAAAACCGAGGGACATTACACTCCTACGGTGGACTGGCGCCCTGCCCAGGGTTTGTTCCCTGACTTGTGCCCTGTGTTGGCTGGGATTGGCTCCAGCAGACCCCTGTGACCCTGTAGTTAGGATATAGCGTTTTGGATAATGAATGGATGGATGGACTATAAAACACACTGGTGACGCCTCATCATGTGACATTATGGTCACCGCACTACAAAAGAAGACAAAGCGGCACTTGAAACTGTAAAGAGGAGAACAAGCAAGTGCACCCTGGGACTTAAGGACTTGCTCAGAGAATTAAACCCGTTGGTTTGCCAAGTCTTCCAAATTGTCACAGGCGGCAGTGAAGGGGATCCAGCAGAACCTGAAGGACACACAAGTGCACTTAAGATTGAAGCCCGGAAGCAAAGCATTGTGGGAATGTGGAGCGAACGACTGGAAAGAGATACTGGGACATCTTAGCGATCAGCGGAAACAGATGGGCCTTACGGGCTGAATGGTCTCCTGTCACTCGTCTTATGGAAGCTTTTCTGTGTATCGTATTATTGTCACTGCTCTGAGGAGACATGCCAGGAAGAATGTCATCGTACACGTGACCATCTACTGGACCTTGATTATCTACACCAAGCAGCCACAACAGTCAAACCACTGCCAGGCGAAGTGGGTAAGTAACTTTGATGGCTCCTGTCCAGAGGTGGCATATATTGGGCAGCAAGTGAACTGTCGGGTCATGAGTGTTGGGCGAGGAGAAGGAACTGAACTACTTTGACAACAGCTGGATTGTGGTGGCTAGATGACTGGGTCAGAGCATCTCCAAAATGGCAGGTCTCGTGCAGTGGTCAGTACCTTCTTAAAAGTGGTCCAAGGAAGGACAAGCAAAAGGGTCACAGGTGCCCAAGGCTCGGTGATGTGTGTCTGTTCAGATACCACAGAAGAGCCACTGGAGCACAAAATGCTGAAAAGCGTAATGCTGGCCATTAGAGAAGGGCATCAGAACAAAGACCAGTCATAGTGCCAATGTGGACCCCTGCCCGTAGCCTACAATGAATGTCAGAACCGGACCGTGGAGCAATGGAAGGTGGTGACCTGGTCAGATGAATCGCCATTTCTTTAACATGACGTGGACAGCTGGGTGCGTGTGCAACAGGATGCATCATGGGAAGGCAGTGTGATGTTCTAGACCAGGGGTCTCAAACTCTGGTCCCGGAGGGCTGCAGTTGCTGCAGGTTTTCATTCTCACCCTTTGCTGCTAATTAATTTCTTTTGAATTCATTTTAATTGACTTGCTTTTTATAACATTTGTTCCCTGGAAGTTCTTCATCGTTCCTCTGAATTGCTTCGTGTCTTTCCTTAAACAGAAATGACATGTGAAGTGAGTGACCAACAGAAGACCACCTCAGTCAGGGTCTCAAACACCAACCAATTTCACTCCAACCAGCTGCTTAATGAGGCGCCGAGTCTTGTCGTTCATTAAACTCTTTAGTTCTTTAATTCCGTGGCTTGTTGCTGCTCTCACTATGCCATGGCAGACATTTCTGAAATTGTGGATTTTCTCTTTTCTGTTCAAATGTTTTGTGGCCCTGAGCAGATCAGCACTCCAGAGACGTTCGTCTTTCTTTATTTTCAGATATTGTGTGATGGACTCCAGTTGTTTTGGCTCATTTTGTATCTCATTCTGGTTTGACTGTTAATTAACAAAAAAGAAACAATGAAAGGGTCTGCGTCTTCAAGAGCAACTCAATTACAATACAATGAGTTCAAAAGCAGTGAATTAGCAGAACAGGTCACTGATTAAGAAAAGGGTGAGAATGAAAACCTGCAGCCAATCTGGAGTTTAGGACCCCTGTGACAGACAACGTTCTGCTGGGAAACACTGGCTCCTGGCATTCATGTGGATGTCACTTTGACACACAGGTCCCCTGCAGACCACGCACACCCCTTCATGACAATGGTACTCTTGGACCTTCTCAGCAGGATCATGGCGCCCTGCCGCACTGCAGGAATGGTTTGAGGGACGTGACAAAGACCTGAAAGTGCTGACATGGCCCCCCCAATTCCTCAATCCGACTGAGCAAATGGGGGATTTGAGCGTTGGAGGCCTCACCTCGCAACTTACAGGACTTAAAGGACCTGCTGCCAACGTCTTGGTGACAAGATACCACAGGACACCCTTGGAGGTCTCACGCGGTCCATGCCTCGATGGGTCAGAGCTGTTCTGGCAGCGTGAGGGGGACCCTACACAATATCAGGTGGGTGCTTTTCAAGGCTTTGACTGACCGCTGCACGCAGTAAAGCAGAAATGGAGCTGGAGACCACCCTCCAAATATCCCTACTCTGTCAGCTGTAAGCATTCCCACTTCAGTGCTCTTCACTTTGCAAGATCCAGTTTGGCTTCATAAAGTGTGTGCAGGAAAAAAATTGAAAAAAACATCGGAACCAATTTCAGCCGATTCCCCAAAAATACAAGAGGAGCTTCCGTCCAATGAATCAGTAAAGCGGTGAAGGTCTTCAAAGACTCAAGGGGGGCAAAGCTGCACTATCAAGTCAAAGAAAAAGACCACAATGGACAAGAAGGAGGACGGTGGTCTCTGACAGGGCACACCGTTCAAACCACCGCATGCGCCTCTCACTCCCTCCTGACAGAATTAGACGTTCATTGATGGATCTCACCTCGGAGAAGAGCCAAAGCAGCGATTAGCACTTCAGGAAGAAGAAGCTGCTGGCCACACACAGTCCAGTGTCACGTCACGTCACGGGGGGCCACAGCCTCGTTTTCAAAGCTCCGGGCGGCACTCTGGACTGAAGGCCAACTTTAACATGTCCTGCTCAGGAGGCCAGTAATGAAAGGACCGCCCAGGGTCCCAGGGATGGATTCATGATGGAGGGACAAGCTTAGAGGAGTCACAAATTCCTTCTGTCAGTAGGCAGCTTTTGCCCAACAACTATTAACTGAAGACCCCCAGGTGGGCCCACTGGAACTTGATTATCTACACCAAGCAGCCATAACATTCAAACCACTGCCAGGCGAAGGGGTAAGTCGGGGTTCTAGAACTTATCAGACCAGAGACCCCTTAGAAGGGGGGAGGGTAAATACAGACCCCCCACTATTGGGAAACACCAAACAAATCATTTATCATTCCAAAACGTATAAAACTCTTGACGTAACTCGCCTCTTCAGAAAGTCTAGATGGTGAACTGCGCCACGTCACTGTCACGGATGACGTACCCCGTCCCCATAAAAGGGTGAGATGGGCATGCTGGTCTCTGACTCTCAGTTCTGCAAGTGATGGATGCCAGGCTGACTCAGAGACTTTCCTTCACATGTCTATCTTGACAGCTAAGCCCACCGGCTTACCTTCACTCGGTGCTGTAGACCCCCGACTCCAGAATGGTGTCACCACTTTAGCTAACTGGCTTCAACTCGTGCTAACGAAATGAGTGAGTGACAGCAGCGTACAAGATGAGTGACGCCACAGGGAGCCTATGTGCTTCTGCTCATGCTGGGGGTCTCGACGTGTGTTACAAAGGCCCGTCTTCTAGATTACTGTACCAAAGTACAAAGTGGACAAGCAAAGAGCAAACTTGAAAGTGACACACGAGACGCACCACCGTGAGTCCATATGCCTGACAGAGGGCTGGAATTCAAACACTGAAATGTTAAGCCAGTGACACTGCAGATTTCTGGGAGAAGAAAGTTGAAGCCGTCCCAGCATGCTTTGCAAAGAGGCACCAGAACATCAGTAGCTTGGGCGCCGATTGGCTGATCACAGCAAACTTGTTCCACAGCTTGGAAGCAAGAAGTGACAAATGTCACCCAGTTTTATCACATGTGGTGACAAGAAGGACAGTCGGCTGACAGGCCGAGGTAGTGAAGCAAAGGACGGACAGACCTGAGACACTGAGGGGCAGAGCCACGAAAGGACCACAGGAGGTCTAAAATGGACAGTCGCTGCAGCCAGAAGCCAGTGCAGAGAGGGCACATGGGTACTGGTAACCCACCATGAATGGAGAAACAGCAACTCCAATGGGAATGAAAGTGCAGTAGGACAAGAGCCCCCTCAACTGTTCAAATGTGCAGCTTTGGCATCAGACACACACACACAGGGTCACACAGCGGGTACTTACCAATTTACATTCATACACTGCTCAAAAAAATGAAAGGGAACCGAGTATCACATCAAGTCAATGACACTTGTGGGCTATCGATCTGTTCAGTGAAGGAACAGAGGGGCTTGTTCATCAGTCTCAGGGGCACTGGCGGGGGGGACAATGAGATGACCCCCAAAACAGGAGTGAATGGGTTAACAGGTGGAGGGAGGCCGCGGACATTTGTCCCTCCTCATCTGTTTTGTCAATCGTTTTGCATTTGTCTACGTTAAGTGTCACTACTGGTAGCATGAGGCCATACCTGGACCCTACAGAGCTGGCACAGGTAGTCCAACCTCTCCAGGATGGCACATCAATACCACGTGCCATTGCCAGAAGGTTTGCTGTGTCTCCCAGCAGTCTCAAGGGCATGGAGGAGATTCCAGGACACAGACAGGCAGTTCCTCTAGGAGAGCTGGACTGGGCCCCTCGTAGAAGATCCATAACCCATCAGCAGGACCCACCAGAGGAGCAGGATGAGCACTGGCAGAGCCTACAAAATGACCTCCGGCAGGTGGGCCAGCCACTGGTGTGAATGTCTCTGAGCAAACAATCAGAAACAGGCTTCATGACGGGGGACAATGGCCATCTGGCCTTATGTGGCAAGAGGATGAAGGAATTGATACCACTGACCGCCCCACCACCCCCCATGCTCACTCGCCTGACCCCTCTGGGTGTCACATTATGTTTCGGTCCATCTGACACCTCAGCTTGTCCAGGAGCTCAGTGATGCCCTGGTCCAGATCTGGGAGGAGATCCCCCAGGACACCATCCGTCGTCAGGCATGGCATGCAAACTACTGAGTACGATTTGGAGTTTCGCCCAAGTGGACTCGCCTGCCTGCCTGCCTGCCTGCCACCTCATTTGTTCCCTCTGTCGGTTCGGTTGATCCTTTTCATTTCCATCTCTGGCTCCTCACACACCACCATCTCACTCCATGTCAGTACTGATGGCCAGCAGGAGTCTCCCCCCCCCCATTGAGGTCTGACGTGTTTTCCAAGCATTCCTTTCATTTTTTTGAGCAGTTCATTGTATTCCGCATCAAGCAATAAACAAAACACTCGACTGCTTCCCAGTTTTCCTTCCACGTCCCATAGACATGGGCATTAGGTAAACTAGCGCCTCTAAACTGGCTCATGCAGGCGCATCTCTGTGATGGAATGGCAGGGTGGGTTCCTTACCTTGTGCCCATCACTACCACTGGCACTGAGGTTAAGGCTTTGGGCCTCAAATCCCACTACTAACACCAAGTGACCCTGAGCGAGTCACTTCAGCTGTGTCTCAGGCGTGATCCACACACAGGTAAGTAAATGAGAGCATGAGAGACTTCATTTTAGCAGGACTGTCTGGGTGCCCACGTGCAGACATGGCTCAACATGGCACACCCAGCTGTACTTAACTAACCTGAATTGTGCAAATCAGCAAACCCGCTTCCTGATACCACACGGTGCTAATTATGACAAATGAGTTCACCAGACTCCGCCAACGCATTCCACAACATGAATCATTAACTAAGCGGGCTTCATGTGGTCCCGGCTTTACATTCTGCCCGTTTGATTTAACGACATTTGTTCACGTCTACTCAGAGTCCGGACTGGCACAATTAAATAAGACGAAGAGGATAAAAGACGACAAGCTCCAAAGCCGCAATAGGCCTGGATTTGTATAAGACAAGCGACTCCAACTATCCACAGGTAATAATAACGTCTGCCAAAAATACCCTCGGGCTCAGACATGGGAAGGGTTGGAAATCTGCTGCCACAGGGGGCCAGGATGAGACTTCTCACTAATTAGTGGATTTCGTACCACAAAGATCATCTTCTTTATCAATACGACTCCACGTATGCAGCACCATGAAGAACACACCTTCATGACTTGAGCCAAACCCGCAGTGGCTCTGCAGCGGTGGCAGTGGTAGTAGGATGAAGGTGGCACCATAATCCTCAACAAGAAACAAATAATTGAACTGAAGGGATCACAGCCCCCGAGTGTCGCATTGTGTTGTTTGTCGATCCGCACACACAAGACAGACCTGCACTGGGCTCGGCCCACACCACAGCATCAACCACCTGAAACTCTGACCGGGCTCTCTGGCCCACAGCTGGTTACTGCCTTAAAAACACACACACAGTGCTGTCAAGATGGGCACCGGCTGCCCACAACATCGAAAAGCAAATGTAAAAATGGGCAGAGGGTGGGTCGGAGGATTTTACAGAACTGCTCCACGACAGTTAATGAAGTTAGTGTCATGGGTTGATGAAGACCCTCGCTGTTAAGGCTGATATTTTAATAGGGGGGGTACGTTGAGCAGGTTTACCAGGATCTCCATCATCAAAGACTTCCTGTGGAGTTTAACTAACTAGGTGACTTAACACACACACTAACTACAGCGGAGCAGAAGCAACACGGAGAGCCACGTGTGAGAACTTCACATGAATTGAGGGCGTCTTGGTGAAGACTGTGTGTTAAAATGAGCGGCGCCCCACAATCCCACTGGCACAGCGCCTGCCATTCAGTTCAGTTTCATTCTGCTGCTGTCATTTTTTGGCCGGGGTGCCCAGCCTTCTTTGATGTACTGCTTGTTTGATGCGGATGTTATCTTCATTTATTACGTGTTTCGTTTTCTAAGCCTGCATTACGTTCCATGTGTTTTGGGGGTGGAGTCTCCCCTCGCCAATCACTGCCAGCAGCTGCCCTCCGCCCTGGAAATCTGGAGGGTCTCCACAGTTTCCGGTGGTCCACTGCGAATGCACTTAGGAGAGGGCGGGGAGTTGCTGTCATGAAGGACTGTGCCGTTTATGGACTACGCCTTGGACTCCATTTTGGGATTTTGTTCACTTGGATTGCCTTTCTGTGTGGGCACCTCCTTTATTACTCTGCGCTCAACGGAGCTTCACGTTCTGTCAGAGTATTTACAAGAAGAACAAACCTTTGTATTTTCTAGAGATTCCACAAGGCTCTTTTTTGTGTCTTGCCAGGGGTTTTTGATGGTGTCCTTCCCCCCCCAACCCCACCATTAAGCATTTTCAGAACTGTCAGGACTCGCATGCTTGGAGACGCCTGGCCCACCATGACAGTAAGGGGCACACCAAGCTAGAGATGTGCCGGCTGGCTGTTCGTTTATCCTAATCAAGTAACCAACAAAAATGAATAACACAGACATTTTTAGAAACCCCAGCAGTAGATGGTTTACAGGAAGCGGGCGGACAGGCGGGCACAAATTGGGTGGGCCACAACTATAACGTGAACTTGCAGTCCTTTTCATGTTAACAGTAGAATTACCAAAGCCTACGAAAAAACTCGTACAGATGGAGCTGTAAGTCGGCACGTGGTTGTAATCAGGTGACGTTCTTCCAAACAACAATTGGGCATCTTCTCCACTGAAACTACCGGTTAGTGACCTCCGATAAGAGAACGGGAAGGTGGATATGACTTGAGCTAAACAAAGACCAGGACAGTCTCTGGGGACTCGCTGTCCTCTTAAACGTCACCGTTTGGTTTGCTTCTTTAAATACGAGACCTCCAGACTTGAACTGCACTGACTGTAAGCTGCCACAGACATGAAACGTTCACGTGTGTTGTGCAGTCGTGGCGAGGGTCCAGCATGGCTCCAGGGAGACCCCACATTAAAGCAGTCAGTATGGCACTGAGTCCCCCCCTCACGGGACTGGGGCTGTTGAAACGCTTGATTCATTTTTATAAGCAGTTGTATGACTCGTAGCCTTTTATTAATTTGTGATGGACGCCATACTGTTTGTAGTGAAGTGGGTGTTGTTTAAAAATCAAATCACTCAGCTGTGTGTCTCAATGTGAGCCCCCTGTGTGCCCTCCAGGGTATTGACTGACACGTGTTTAAATACGAAACGGCAGTGTCTTTAAATGAGAATGTTCTAGAACACTAGAATTACCAAAAACAATGAAAAAACTCATAAACCCGGCCCACCTTAAATCCACTCGCACCTCTCCATCAGCGTCTTTTGTCTTGTAAATAGAAAAAGAAATCGGGTTAGTGTGGGTGGTGGTCTCGCCTGCTGTGGTAGTACAGCGGTAAGAACTGCTGACTCATATCAAAAGGTCGTGGGTTCGATTCCGGCCGATTCCCAGAATTACCTTTTTGAGTAGTGAGCTGCTCTTACACAATAATAACGTACATTTGATCTGAGACTGTAAACGTGTGGTGCTTGTAAAAGTTAGCATTTGGTTTAATTATTCAGTTTTATTCTCTCAGTCGCGTTCACGCTCGCCCCGATCTGACACGGCTGTTTTCAAATAAAGACGAGCCATAACAGAGGTGAACTCAGATCGGAGAAAGAGAACACAAGCCCCCCCGCGCACAAAACGTCCACTCGCACATAAGAACAACGCAGCTGCAGCAGGCGTAAAGGCCAAAGATGGCACCGTTTGGATGGAGCCACTCAGTCTGCCCCACACCTGTCCTCCAACGGCTTACAGAGCTCGCCAACGTATCGGGCAAAGTCCTGATTGTGACTGTGTTTGGTGATGGTCATAAATATGTGACTTCAGCTGCAGGTGGAGGCTCCACACAACTGTCTTTATGGCTCTGCCTTTGTCCAGAAACGGTTTCATAAACTTTATGACTTTAGTCTTGGAAAGTCTTTCTCTTGGGGCGACTGGGATCTTTTCCCGAATAAGATCAAACACAGTTAGCGGCGTAGGGTGCGACAGGAGCTTCCACCTGCAGCTCAAGTCACTTTGGTACACGTGTACTGCGTCAGCGTGGCCGTGGCGATCAAACACCGGAAGCTCTGCAGTCTACATGTGACTTTACGCTCTAGGAGAATAAATCAAGGTAAAGAACATTTGATCTCACGTCTATATAACTAACATATACACATGTTTTTATATAAAGACCATCACAACACATAATCACGATACGTTGGCGAGCTCTGTAAGCCGTGCTGCTTCGTTGCAAGACAGGTGTAGGGCAGACTGACTGGCAGGATGATGCCCGACCTCTCGCTCCATACAAACGGTACCATCATTGGCCTTTACGCCTGGTGCAGCTGCGTTGTTCTTATGTGCGAGTGGACGTTTCTTGCGCGGGGGGCTTCTGTTCTCTTTCTCTGATCTGAGTTCGCCTCTGTTATGGCTCGTCTTTATTTGAAAACAGCCGTGTCAGATCGGGGCGAGCGTGAATGCGACTGACAGAAAAAAACTGAATAAACCAAAAAACTAAACGCTAACCTTTCCAAGCACCACACGTTTCCACCGGCTGTTACAGACTCAAATCAAATGTATGTTTTTATTGTATAATAGTAACAATATGAGCAGTGCCATACTGACTGCTTTAATGTGGGGTCTCCCTGGAGCCATGCTGGACCCTCGCCATGACTGCACAACACACGTGAACGTTTCGTGTCTGTGGCAGCTTACAGTCAGTGCAGTTCAAGTCTGAGGGTCTCGTATTTAAAGAAGCAAACCAAGCGGTGACGTTTGAGAGGACAGCAAGTCCCCAGAGACTGTCCTGGTCTTTGTTTAGCTCAAGTCATATCCACCTTCCAGTTCTCTCATCCGAGGTCACTAACCGGCGGTTCATTGGTAAGTTTAAGTGGAGAAGATGCCCGATTGTCGTTTAGAAGAACGTCACCTGATTACAACCACGTGCTGACTTACAGCTCCATCTGGCCGCACGTCTGTCACAAAACATAGATGTCACTGCAGTGGAGGCTCTGAGGGTCCGAGGTGGGTCACCAGTACGCACTCTTTAACTGCTGGCACAGAGTCACACAGATCGATCTTCGAGTGTCACCGTCCACACACCGAGTACGGTAAGGCTGTGTCTGTCTGCCACTGCACTGCCACCTGGCTTCATGAGAGGGTCACTTCATCGACTGGCACGCTGCGCGATATGAATCCCCATTTCCAAGTGGGCTTATTTCACCGAGGGGGACCCCCAATCGCACTCGTTTCACCAAGATGACAACTTCAAATTGCTGCTGGTGGCTTGTCAATGAATTCAAAAGGGCAAAACGGAGTCAAAGGACCATAAAGGCCGAGAAGGACAGCGGTGCGGACACAATTGATAAGAATGAACTGCATGGAGCAGCACCACCTAAGACAAACCTTAGGGGGCTTCCTGGAGTCGGAAAACACAGGAGACCCCGTGAAAGAGATAACAATGCGGCTGACTTTGGTCATTTCCCTATGACTCTTGGCTGTAAGTACAAGTCGCCTCCACTCGGTCAGTCGTTCGTTGGCGCAGGACTGTCAATTGATTTAGTCTTGGGGGTCCGTCCTGGTAGCGTCAGAAGTGCTTTGGTGAATTCTTTCTTCTCCAGCTCTTAACATTTTCCTCACTTTACTAAGGCAGGGGGCTCCGATTCTGCGGTATCCCTGCCCAACAATTGTCTTTTTAGCGGGGGCTCGAGTGTTTTCTTTATCGTAGCTTGCAGTGTTAAGGTCTGCATTTGCTGAATCCACGACAGCGCGCAGGACAAGGACACCTGCAGTGGTGTGCAGCTAAGGGCCTAACTGGGCCCCAGAATACTTGAAGAAGAGCGCTGGGTGTTTGTCACGCGTTACGTTCTCCTGGCATCCCAACCTGACCGCTAGCTGCCCGTGTGATGTGGTGACGGTGCCATCAGTACAGCAGTTGTCTCTAAGCGGAAACTTCATCTCGTTTGTTTTTTATGACAACGTCACCAGGCCTTTGTCAAGGGGTCAGCAATCCCAGTTTGTAGGTGTGATGCTAAGCACCTGAGAATTCTGGGATTTCACGGAGACGGAAGACACTATGGTGACACACAGAGAATCCTGATGAAGGGCAAACTGAACAAAGAGGTGTCATTCCTGGCATAAATCAAAGAAATGTGACGCTTCCTTCCTAACGTAAAGCCCCAGTTGTGTGCTGTGGTCCCCAAATGATGGTCAGCTGGTGCACATGGTCCACCTGATCAGAGCCATCGCTGGGCGGCAGTCAGCTACGCCGCACGATCAGTGACCCACCTGGGGGTCAAACAGCGCAGAAAACATCGGGAAGAATGGATGACTGCGCAGAATGAACCCCCCGACTGGAGGAGCCGCAGCCTTGTGGTCCCAGCGCGACACACCCGCCGAGCAAAACCCAGGGAGCCACTCGAGGGCTCGGCGGCGCACATTCCTCACATTCCAATGGTCGGCCTCTTGGGACTCGGACGCTTTTCCCAGGGATTAACATTTTCAGCGAAACGTAGCACATGTGGAGGTCACGCGTCTTGGTCTCACAGTTCTGGTAGGAAGGCAAAGAACGGAGGAGCTGAAACACGGAGGAGCATCGCCATTGTGCTGTGAGTCACACGACACCAAGATAAACCACTTACAGCCAACAGGAAATGGGGCCAAAAACACAACTGAAAAGCTACAAATAAGAAAAAGAAGAAGAGTGAATATTACGAGGAAAACACGTACAGTATGCACAGTGAACTGGTGTGGAAAGAAGAAAATAACTGGAGACAAGAGAATCGACATTCACCCTCAAAAGAAGAAATGCGCCATCTGCACCAGGGGCTCTCAACACGGTGGTCGGACCTGGGGACCCCTTGTGGACCCCCTATGGCTGCAGGTTTTGGTTCTCACCAAGCTCAGCTCAGTTAATTAGCTGGGATTTGATTTTCTCTTCTCTTATTCTACATTAAGAAAGCACGGCAGCCTGGTTTTTACATTTACAAGACACTAGCTGTACCCCCGTGGCATCGCCCACATAGTAATGAAACAGGGCACACTTTTAAAATCAATAGACGTTGGCACTGTATATCTGATCGTGTTCAGCTCTGACGTGGCTACCCTCTAAAACACACGGAGCTCCGATCGCTCTCTCGAAAACGTCAAACGTTACTCCTTAACAAGCTGCAGGTGATGATGTCTGCTGAACAAACGGGTATCACTAGCTAAGTGGAGGCGAGCTGCGCTCCAACACGTGGCGTGAGGTAGACCAACTTGAACAGAGGCTGGCGCCCACCTGCTCTCGGCCCACAGCCACTCTGTTGGATTTGCATAAACACATCGGCACCGCAAGTGAACTCTGGGAGAAGTCGCAAAAATCAAGCGGAAAGTTCAAGCAAATTCTAGAAACCAACCCGATCGAAATCCGTGAAGTAATTCTCTCGTGAAAAGCGGACAGACAGACAGAACGCGCTTGGGCCACGACATTTTGAAAACCGTTTCTTAGCGAGCCGCTATGGGCCAAGGCTAACCTACATTCCAAATGTCGTCCCAAGTCCTCGTGGTTCAGAGATTTCATGATAAGTGAGTGGGTGGGATTTGACTTTTATAGGTTATGAGAGCACAGGAGCCCGGCTTTTACGTTTAGGAATATTTCGGCTGTTGCTGTTGATTGAAGTGCTTCACTCGCTTTTGCTGATTTCAGTCCACGTTTCTATTTCTCTGTGCAGTTTCCCCCCATCGTTGCGTCTTATTAATGACAATTAAAAACGAGCTGAACGGCGGTCAACACGGAATCATGAAAGGCTTCAGCGTCAGACCCACTAACTGGTAAGTAATGAAACACCTGGAAAAGTAGAATGAACATCAAGATGAAAATACGGTTAAAAAGAACAGAAATCCATTATTCCCATATAACTGCGTAATACATTTTAAGAGTTTTGTTTTTTTTTTTTACCAAACTTAGTTTTCTAATTTCTAGATTGTTCCTAAAGCACAGAACTTGGGAAATCTTTTAACACCTCACTTAATCAGCCCAGGAGTTCAATTAAAAACAGAAGCTGGTGGCAACAAAAACCTGCAGCCACAGACAGGGGGTCCCCAGGACCACCGGCTTTGAGAACCGTCCAAAAGCTCAGGGTCACCCCGAGATGTTCCTGTTTTTTGATAGACACTGCTGTCTTTTATTATCTGACCAGTAACGGCGCACTAACGAGAACGTGCAGTGACTCCACTTGACTTGACCATTCCTAGTTCTCATCCTCTTTCTTTCTCTGTCTCTGTTTATCATTCGTTTCCTGAGAGGCTGATGCGCTTGCTGCTTCCTGAACTGCTCTTCTCTTCTCCACCCTAGCGGCCCACTGCTTCTCTTTTTTCGTCGGCATCTTTTCGCGTTAAAACTGATTAAGTTAGTTTTGGTGTTGCAATTACTTAGTACGTATTCTTTAATTCCTCACTTAAGCTGGTACTTAAGTCTTCAATCTGCCTCAAGAATGATTAGCGAAGGTGGTAGGGAATGAGAACGGCGCCCATATGCATGTGCCACACGGCGCCCTGCTGTGCGCTGCCAAGAGTTGATTCTACAATACAATAAAATAAAAATAAAAAGAGTAATAAAAATCATCACCCGAAAGCGGATAGTAGACGTCACGTAATATTTCAAGTCAATAGGTGAAACGGTTTGAGAGCTACAGGTGATTTAAAATCCTGGACAGACAAACAAACAGCCACGGTAGCGCATTATATAAGAAGATAAGGCCAAGGCCTGCACCTCACAAGAGGTCGTCCACCAGAAGCTAAGCAGGGTCAGGCCCAGCCAGGACGTGGAATGGAGACCAGCAAGGAGAAGCTTGGGATGCTGCTGGAAGAGGTGTCTTAGTGAGGCCAGCAGGGGGCGCTTACCCTGTGTGTGGATCCCAATGCCTCCCCAGAGCAGTGACGGGGACACTGGGCTGTGAAAATGGCGCCGTCCTTCACATTAGATGTAAAAGCGAAGTCCTGGCTCTGTCGCCGTCCACAGCCTGGTCATTCCTGCCCCCTCATCATCCCCTGCCTCTGATTGGCTAACTGTCTCTCACCCCTTCACCACCTAACAGGCACTCTGTCACCTTATCTTGATAGTAAAAGGTTGTTGATTTCTATCAGAAAACACACAGCAGTTTCTGGGTGACCCCCCAACTCTTGAGCCGTACTGCGTGCCTCATAACTAACTACAGGTAGAAAATACCCGCGTACCTTCAAATGGCTTGGCAATGCTGGCACTAAAGGCCGATTCTCTTTGCACGTTTCATGGATTCCTAAGCTCTTACAAGTTGAAGTCCTCCTTTATGTCAGACCATCGTCAAAGGCAGGGGTCTCAAGCTCCGGTCCAGGAGGGCCGCAGTAGCTGCAGGTTTTCATTCTCGTCCTTTTCTTAACTGGTGAGCTGTGTTCGTGTTGCTAATTAACTCCTTTTGCTTTCATTTTAATGGACTTGTTTTGTTCCTCTGCTGTTAGAGCCAATCATACAGGGTGGTCCCGATCTAATTCTGCAGATCCTGATCATCTGGAGGACGTTGATTTATGTGGGGACGATTCCAGTTTGGCGCAAAGACGATTCTTCATGTCGTCAGGTCGCACACTTCTCGATGGTCTGGGATTTTTCGGGTGATTTTCTATGTAATAAACTTTATAAGTTATAGCGTAATGAAAATTGCATAATTAGATCTGGACCACCTATAGAACGTTAACACTTGAAATTCAATTCATGAAGGGTCTGCTCGACTCCTATAGAAGAACAGAGTGGCAGAGTCTCCTACCCCTGTAAGTTCCTGCTCTAGTCAGCAGTGCAGAGTGTTAACTGAGTCAGTGTGTGTTTAACAGTGCTAGCGGGGACCGAGAGACCCCCATTTACAGCGTACAGCTTTCTGAGCGTTTACAAACGGGATAAGAGAACTTAAAGAGTTATACACTTTAAACAGAAACCTTCTTAAACAAGAACTTTTCTTTTCTTAAATGTTTTACTTTGAATTTTTAATGAAAGCTTTTAAAAATGAAGATATTTTGTCTGTGCTATCATTTCAACGTGTGAAGCTACTGCCGAATCCCATGAAGCAAACTAAAGCTGCAGACCTTTGCTAATTTTTGGGTCAACGCAGCTACGGCTTCATTTCTCTCTTTAAACGACACCCAAATAGAAATGACATGTGAAGTGAGTGACCAACAGAAGACCACCTCAGTCAGGGCCTCAAACTTCAACCAATTTCACTCCAACCAGCTGCTTAATGAGGCGCAGAGTCTCATCGTTCATTAAACTCTTTAGTTCTTTAACTCCATGGCTTGTTGCTGCTCTTGTGCCACAGCAGACATTTCTGAAATTGTTGCTTTTCTCTTTTCTAAGATCTCTGGGGGTCCCAAGCAGATTGACATTCCTGAGACCTCCACCCTTCATTATTTTCAGATATTGTGTGATGGTCACAGTTTGCTGCTCCTGTTTTGGCTCATTTTGTATCTCGCTATTGTTTGGCAGCTAATTAAGAAACAATGAAGGGGGCGGAGTCTTCAAGAGCAACTCAATTAAAATGAACTCAGAAGAAGTGAATTAGCAGTCAAAACAGGTCACTGACTAAGGAAAGGGTTAGAATGAAAACCTGCAGCCAATGCAGCCCACCAGGACTGGAGTTTGAGACCCCTGGTCTAAAGTCTATTTACTTTTCAGAAGACCAATCAAAGACCCCCAGACAGGCTTCCCCACAATCCTCCAGCTGCCACCCCTGCCCATCCTAACACAGTTCACCAGGTTCTCAATTTCTTTGCTCTCGTTGGCTTCTATGAGCAGGCGATGCCTTAAAAGTGCGGCATGAGCCTTGAACTCGCTTCACACCCATTACACGCCGTTAAACTCTCACGTTCTTTAAATATGCAAGTAACACGCGTCGAGGGACTCGGACGTGCTCCCTAACCCGTTACCTACTTGTAGTCTTCCTGCAGGTCCAGTTTTACCCTTTTATGTTGATTGACGACTCTGTTATTGGGGTCCTGATTGGTATAACGACCACAACAATAACCTTGGTAAAAACCTAATAAACAAATAAATAAATAAAATAGAGTCTTTTCATGTCTGGGCGCAGAGCGGCTTCAGACTGCTGTTCACTTCGCGGAGGTCCTGACGATGTCTTGGGGGTCTTCTTTTTTTTGTTCTTCTCTTCTTGGCTTTTCTCTCCTTCTATGTGTGGCGTGCATCCTAAACGTAAAGGCCTCACTTCATGTCGAATGAACAAATAATTCCAAGAATAACGGAGAGGAAGTGTTGGTCTTTCTGGCACGGTGGCATAGTGGGTAGCGCTGCTGTCTCGCAGTAAGGAGCAGGGCTGTGGAGTCGGTAGATAAATGCTCCGACTCCGACTCCTCAGTTTCTAAATCTTCCGACTCCGACTCCGACTCCTCTGTATGTATATACTATGCTAATGTATTTTCTACATCCATTGAAGGAAAGGAAGGCAACATACATGTCATTTCACCACAGAACTACTGGCTAGGAAGCCAACACTCTACTATAATGCCAGATTAAAGACAAACACAATGAAAACAAGGTTTTCAGATTGCGGGTGTCCACATGGACGGGCAGATCCAGCTTGCCGAAAATCTCGACCACCGCCCCCATCCAAAGTAATGTGATGCCTCTGTCTGCTGCAGTGGCTGTCTCCTCTGTCAGCCAGCCGGAAGTTTAGTGCATTGTGTCACTCACCGGCCAGCTGATCAGCAGAACGAGCCTCTGCTGGAGACAGGTAGGAAGATCTGTGTTCTCGGCTCCTTCGGCCCCCTTCACTAGCGCATAGCGAAGGGGAGCCGACGGAGCTGAGAACACACCAGATGATTTTTCAGGCGTTTGACGCGTGATGACTCGTTGAACGGCCGAAAAATCGGCAGTGCATCTGTAAATGTATGGGGGGCTTTAGGCTAGGTTCACAGTTACCTGTAACAGTGGAACACGACACAATGGAAAGCGGTGCCGCACCTTACCTGTGCATTACATCCCATATAGTGACGCATACAGTCAATGAAAAGCATGCTTCATGGTTACTTGACATGTTCGTTTTGTGGTAACATTATGCACTGCAAGCATTGGGCTTTACTCTTACAGCAGAGAAGTAGTTCATTATGACTGTTTGTGAATTGGGACATTTCAACTTACTTTTTTAATTCCCATTTAAATTTAGTAGGAGTCGGAGTCGGTTAACTTTTTGCCGACTCCGACTCCAGGTACCCAAAATTGTCTCCGACTCCTTGACTCCGACTCCACAGCCCTGGTAAGGAGACCTGGGTTTGCTTACAGGGTCCTGCCTGTGTGGAGTTGGCATTTTTTTTCCTGTTTCCTCCGGGTGTTCCGGTTTCCTCCCACAGTCCAAAGACATACAGGTTAGGTGCATTGGCGATCCGAAATTGTCCCTGGTGTGTGCCCTTCGGTGGGCTGGCACCCCGCCTGGGGTTTATTTCTTGCCTTGTGCCCTGTGTTGGCTGGGATTGGCTCCGGCAGACCCCCGTGATCCTGTGTTAGGATATAATGACTGACTGACCGTTGGTCTTTCTTGGGCTGCTTGTCCAGTTTGACCCTAATGACCCCGACGCTAATAAATTACAAAAGAGCGTTTCTGACAAAAAAGAGCGACCTGAAAGACACGAGGCTCACGTCAGTCAAGAAACACAATTCAAAAATCAAAAAGACACACGGGAGTTTCAGAGTCCAGAGTTGAACACGTGTTAGGGGGCTCTGCTGCAGGCTGGCTCTTTATTCAGGGGTCCGCACTGCTGGCTTCACACCGGGCAGACTTTCACTCGGATTAGCAGCCCACAGTCCTGTTTTAATGTCTTGTTTGATTCCCAATCCGGTGTTGTGACTTTTGAATGTTTTATTTTCTCTTCATATGGTGGGCTTCTTGGCCCACTCACAGATGGGACCCCCTTCAAAACGGTTTAATTCTATTTATTTATTTTTCGCTTATCTGCCTATTAGCTCCTGTTTTGTCATTTTTTGGTGTATTAATTATTATTATTTTTTATTTGTATTGCCATTTCTGTGTACGGCTCTGTCTGTATATTTCTGTAGGTGTGACTGTATAACTTACACATGCGCCTTCTTTGCTCACCTGATTATAAAAACTTTATGTTTTTAGGATCTCTTCCTTTATTTTCTGATAACAGTCTGTCTACTCCATCGCTGGCCTGCTCCTACTGGTTGTGCTCCGATACCAACTGGCTGTTCACAGGCAGCCTTTCTATCTGAACGACACCGCACTTGACGTTAGTGCCCAGCACTCCGAGAGGGTTTATAACAAGACTCGTACATTTTTAAAACACACAGCGTAAGCATCACACAAACATCCACGTCAGAGGCAGGCATGGGGGGCTGGAGCCAAAGGCAGTAAACAATCATGTAAGGGGGGGGGGGTGGGCAGCACCCTACAAAATGCCAGGGCCATTTGGAAGCAAGAGTAGGCATGGGGCTCTAAACTCACAGCAGGCACCAAATGGCACCACTGAGAGCCATTCAAGGATTTAACCCACCGTGCTGTACTGGCACGAGTGAACCAAACACAAAGTGCATCAAGTCAGTCAGCCCGTCCGTTACCCAAACCCGCGTATCCCGTGCAAGGCCACCGGGAAGCTGCACATCTTCAGATGTATGCCACCACCGCTCAAAGAAGCCTCCTAAAGACAACGAGGCAGCAAACCAAAAAAAACGAGGAACATGGACAGGCAAACAAATGTCCCGTAACACGTAATGGCTCAGCAAGAATGCACATCGGGACGCGAGGGGACATGATGGCCCTGGCGATCACGTGACGTATAAAACAAGGGACTGCTCACTTCTGGAAATCAGTGAAGTTTTAGGCTCTGATCAGTGACATTTTATTATCCTGCGGGACACATCAGCACCTAACAACAGAAGGCAGAGGTCATCGTCTTCAACGTCACGAGATGTGACTGCATGCTCTGCCTTAACTCTTTTAGGGTGGCTGTCGACAGGAAGGGTTGAGGGCGACAATCAGCTGTTAATAGTGACAAAGCTCACTGTTACGTCACAGGCATTCCCTCTGTGCTTGGAGGACTGTTAGACTCCTTGACTCGCCATCTAATCCTTGCGTGTGCGTGAGTTACAAAATGTAGACAAATGTAAACAGAGGCAAGATGGCATCGACATCTCCAAGGGAGCAAAGCGAGTGCAGAAAAGAAAATACTCGGCAGATGATGTTTTGCACATTATCGCCAAGTCGGACTCTGATTTTTCAGAATCTGATTTTGTTGAGAGTGATCAGGAGATCAAGCAGGAGAGTGAGGAACTGGCATCTGCTGATCGGACACCAGCCGGGCGCATTCTCACAGCCGACGCACCTATGCCAAGGTTCGTGTGGGAGGAATACCCAGACATTGATCAACTGGCTACCGGACTTCACAAGATGGCATGGCTTGCTGTTGGACACGACAGATTACCAGCCGCTGGACTACTTCAGGCTGCTCTCTCCTGATGCTGCCTTTCAGCTGTTGTCAGACGAGACAAACTGGTATGCAGAGCAATTTTTTTGAATCGCGGGCTGCGCTTGCTCCGCATTTTCGTTTTTCAAAGTGGAAACCCACAACAAAAGACGAGATGAAGGGCTTTGTGGCCTTACAAATAGAGATGGGACTAGACTGGCGATATAACTTCATTGATTCAAATGTGCTTCGTCTCCTGGTGGCTTTGGACGGGTTATGCCAGTGATGATAGGTACGTGCTGCTGCTGCAAAGTTTGATTCACTTCTGTGATAATCAGAAGCAAATCCCAAGGGGTGAGCCAGGCTATAACCTCATGTATAAAGTTCAGCCCCTGCTTGACATTGTGGAGCCAACATATAAACAATTTGATCAGCCTGGCCGAGATTTGTCTGTGTGTGAATCAATGATTAAATACAAGGGATGTCAATATGCGCCAGACAAGCCCACAACGTATGGCATAAAGGATTTTGTACTGGCAGAAGCAAACACTGGTGTCTGCCTGAAAGTAATCACATATACAGGAAAGTATTCCTGTCAAAGAGAGGACTGTCCCTTGACAAGTCAGGTTGTGCTGGCACTGCTTCAGGGCTATGAACATTTGGGTCACGTTGTGTACATTTGGACAATTTTTATACATGCCCAGAATTGTTCATGGAGCTACAGAGCAGGGGAGTTGGAGCTTGTGGCACAGTGAGGGTGAACAGGAGACACAGGCTGAAGATGAAAAGAGGTGACAATACGGTTCTCATGCGGGCAGAAAACTTGGTGGCAGTGGCATGGCACAATGTCAAACGGGTGACTTGTGTCTCTACAGTACACACTAACAATACATGTGAGAAAGTGCAGCAACAGACAATTGAAAAGGAGGCACCAGTGCAACACGTATGGCAAGGAGCGCAACATGGCAGTGCATGCAATTGGCTGCTCTGAGCAAAATCAGACTGCGCAGGACTTTGCTGTTTAACGTGTATGTGAAATCATAGCATATGCAGGCTCAAACAACATGCAAGACAGTAACATTTGTCAAAAGTAAATATTTATTACTGATTTGATAGGTTAAACAGTTGCTTTGTGTTCTTTTTTTAAAAAAAAGTTAGTTTTTGGAAAAATATTCAGACCTGGGAGAAAAGAAACAAAAACAAAATGAGCCCTAAAAGAGTTAGGAGATAAAAGCACACAGAAAACCCGAGTGTCGTTCACCTGCCGATACTCGTGAAGCTGCTCTTGGTCAGGCACTGCATTGCAAATGTTAGCCAAAGAAGGCATTAAAAAAAAACTAAAAAATGAAATTCAATTTTGTTCCCTCGAAGAGATGAGATTGTCACATGTCACGAAGGTCAGCATTGGCCAGGATTATAAAAGAAAATGAAAAGGAATGACAAAGTAAAAATACAAAAGGATTTTGAGGAAAACAACAAAACCCCAGCGCTGTACGTCAAAGTTGTTAAGTCAGAATCAAATGTCACCACTTAGCTAATCCAATAAAAGAGAAAGCAATCCGAACAAAGGTCACCCTGCAACCCGAGATGGCACACCTGCACCGAGGTGCCATATCACACAGGGCAGCGGCAAAGCAACGTTTATGACCACAGAGGGAGATGGCCGCTCCGTCACCACTGGGGGTGTTTAACATTAGGGACACACAAGGACTGCCAATCAAGCACACACACCAGTGGGGAAAAACGACCACCGTGACCCTCGGAGGAGAAGACACTCGCCGGGCTCCATTATGTGACACGAATGGCACAGAGTCAAAAAAAGAAACAGCAAATGCTGCAGACGTGTCCCTGTCAATAATAAATGTAATTCAGTTTTTATTAAAATGTTTTTTAGTCATGAAAAATACAAATAAATGATGACATGGACAAGATAAGCTGTTGCCATTTACTGTATGGTCGGGTGTTTGTGAT
The DNA here is from genome assembly GCA_026402145.1 of Polypterus bichir lapradei. NCBI lineage: Eukaryota > Metazoa > Chordata > Cladistia > Polypteriformes > Polypteridae > Polypterus > Polypterus bichir. The sequence continues at coordinate 1,619,094 of JANRMT010062841.1, read as the reverse complement.
ATTCTGCTCTGCTTATCATTGGTCACCAGGCCAGGTGGCTGTGAACATGGTAGTGTGGGACAACAAACTGTTCAAAGTTCTAAGAAATGTTTAGCAGTACACTAAATAAAAATGTCTCTGCCTTTATATATTCACACACACACACACACACACACACACCTGGCTCTCCCAGGTATGTGCTGCCACCCCAGACTGAGAGGGGGCGCTGTTGTTGCTGACTTCTCTTCCTTTCCTTCCGCAGCTCACAGAAATCTCCCAGTGAGGGTAACTGACTCCGCCCCTTGTGGGTGGGCAAGCTGTAAGGCCCAGGGACCAAAAGGAGGCGCCATTTGTAACCCAAGCGACCACAGCAAAGGAGATCACACAAGACGAAGAGACGACTAGAACTGGTCAAGCCACGTTATCCTGTCGGCAATGGTTTTGTTTCATTTTCACACACTGAGTGTTTGTTTCTGCCCGCTCCTTTAAGCGAACGGGGACAGCTGGGAGGCACCCCAAAATGTATTTTCTGTCAAAGCTGTGATTTCCTCAGATGACCACTGTATGCATATCCAGATCTACACCCTGTCAAGTAGGCGCACCAGCCGCCATGGCGTTACGTCAGAGGCTTCACCTCATTGGCTGACATCTGAGGTTTGATCCCAGGAAGGGGAATGTGTTATCGTGATATTCTCCTCCACTTGCCCTTTACCAAGGGGCGAGTGGACTCATCAGATTTGTTACTGGGTTGGTCTACGGTCGACCCTTAATATTATCACACACACATCGATATACGCAGACACATGGACCCTAAACTCAACGGTACCCCATGAATGACACACACACACAGCTGGTTAACCTCTGGCACTTTAAACCACACAAGTGCTTTAGGAATAACACAGCCTGTCACTCTCAGCACTTCAAGAGACGTACTTATTATCACCACAAACAACATGCGATGTTTTAATGATATCTCAGACCTAAATATTACTTTTGGTCTACAAGAATACATTTAAACATACAAAGGCTCAGCACTCTTGACTATCTGCCATTTATCTGCCCAGAATGCCTTACTTGATGCCCTGTTCCTTACTATTGGGTGGAGCTCACACCCTCAGGCTTAATAAACCTCGCAGCACAAAGTGTATGGCAAACCACCGGCTGCACCAGGTGCTCAGAGAAATCGACCTTATTACTTCAATCACTCTAGACATGAAGACAAAGCATAGAAAGTGAAAAGCAGCGGGGTGTTTATTACAGGAATAATAATAATAAAAGAAGAACAAAGAATAATAGAAAATAGGGACTGGTAGTAAAGTCTGGATATATATAGTCTTTAGAAAAAGTAAAGATGACCAGGATGAATGTCACAGGCGGCTTGTGATCTCGCACTCGCAGTTGTTCACGAGGTGCTTTTCTGATGATCAGACGGAAACAACCACACGTTACCAGCACCCTCTCCTGACGTTTTCATCCCTTCTTCTTCCTCCCCCCTCTTATGTTGCTCTTCAGACGAGGCATATTTATTATTAAAATTCTACCAGGAGGTTTTACAAGATGTGACTGTTAGATATTCTGATTGGCTGGCTGTCAATAAGATGAATGAATTCACTCTCCGCCTTTTCCCAAACAATTAAACGTTTTGATGTTCTCCGAGGTGCCCTGCCTGGGATTTGTTCCTACCTTGCGCAGCACCCTGTGATGGCTGGGATTGGCTCCAGCAGACCCCCCATCACCCTGTGTTAGAATATAGCAGGTTGGATAATGGATGTTCTCTGAGGTATCGGCTGGTCTTCCTTTCCCAGTCTGTAAACTATTCAGATGTCCACCCTTTCTCAGGTTATAAACTAATCGATAGCCTGAGCCACCAGCATGTCTTCCTCTCTTTGTTGGAACAGCAGTTTTAAAAGTGAGGTATAACTGGGAAGAAGACCTGCTTTGATTTGTCCTGAATGTAGTTCATTTGTTGTCTTGAACAAATTATAATGGAAATAGAAATCAAAATGTACAGATTTTGTACCCCACAGCAGTCCACCCCTATTTTGGTCAGACAAAGTAAAGATGAACGGTGAATCCTTCAAACCCTGCAAAGCAAAGGTGTGTACGCCAGATTAGGGTGAAACGCGTGTCGTGTACTCTTGGTATTGTGTCAGGTATTACATATCATATACGGTACGTACAGTAACGGGCAGCAGGGACACCTCCGTAATGGAAGGCACTTGCACAGAGCAATACCTCCACCAGGACAACAGAGGGCAGCCCCCCTGGCTTGCTACAGTGCCAAGGAGCAGGGCAGCTCAACCCTGCAGGGGCTCATGGCCGCCACCACCAGGGGCCGTATGGAGAATGGCTGAGCCCTCCTGTGCAGGGCTGCCGTCACACCTGGAAGGAGATCAGGGAACCCCTGGGTGTTCTATAAGAGGGGACAGCTGCCACAACTCAGGAGCCGGAGGAGGCAGAAGAGACAAAGAGAAAAGGGAACCAGGGGCCGTGTGGTGGTTTACTGACCGAGCTGGAAAGTGTAAGTAAAACCTGTGTAGTGCTGGGACTTGTGCCTCTGAGCCTGGTGTGTCTGGTGTCTGGGGAGCGGAACTCGCCAAGGTTTTCACAACACACACACACACAGAGCACACATCCGTCCGCGGGCACACTCAGTTTTCTACAGACGTAATTTTTATCTGACATAACGTTGCCGTACATCTCATTACTGCACAGCGTGCTGCTAACTGTATGCACACATACTGGGTTCACTGGCAACTCTAAACTGGCACAGAGTAAGCGATGGATTGTGCACTCAAACCCCTGAACTTGGCAAGCAAGCTGGAAAATGGCGGGGTGCGTCAAAGTGAGCTGCTCCATTATCAGCTACACACGACAGTGACGGCCACATCTCGGGAACGCATTCAAAGCTGCACAGGTTGAGTGGCGCCACTCCTTCCTGTCTTCTGATTCCGACAGACTTCACGCCGGCCTTTTGATGATCTTTGTAGTTATCAGGGTCGTGTGGTGTGCTGCTGCTGGAAAGGCTCAGAGAAACCCACCTTAATTTTTAAAACTGTGCCCTGCCAGCATTTATGGAAGTAAACGTCAGAATTCTTCTCAACGCCCCACCAGCGCCCATCCTCTATGAGCGATGTGTAAAGTGAGGCTGGATGAAGACCTGGGGTCTGGAATGGGCCGTAACTTGTGTTGGTACAGATGCTGAGGTCTGAAAGCCTATATGGATACCAAAGTGAAAATCTGAGCATCGACCCAGCACTGAACACTGGGCACTGTTAGCCCCAGTGACCACCACCCAGCTGAACCCCGAGTAGATACACCAGGTGCCAGGTCTTTAAACGGAGAGACTTGCTGTAAGGTGACACGAGTCACAAGCCCACTCAAAAGACGCGGAGCACAAAAATGCATTGAATGAGCCCAAGCATGCAGACAAACAGAAAAACAGCCCACCAAACTGAAAAGCCTGGACTGCCTGCCGCCCGCACTTCTTCATCCTCGCTGCAGATCGGTCATCACAATACAACACAATTTATTTTTGTGTAGCCCAAAAATCACACAAGAAGTGCCGCAATGGGCTTTAACAGGCCCCGTCTCTTGCCAGCCCCCCAGCCTTGACTCTCTGAGAAGACAAAGAAAAACCCTTCTAGGAAAAAAAATGGAAGAAACCTCAGGAAAGGCAGTTCAAAGAGAGACCCCATTTCAGGTAGGCTGGGCGTGCAGGGGGTGTCAAAAAGAAAAAGGGGGTCAATACAACACAATACAATACACAGAACAGAACAAATCCTCAATACGGTATAAAAATAAACCTTTTACAAGTACGGAGCAGAATTACACAGTAGATGATATCCCATAATATGATTTGGATTTGTTTACAGTCCTGGAGACCCCATTTGGCCATTCCACAGCTGAAATGGCGCTAATCCAATGAAAGGTCCCCTCTACCCCACAATTCCTGCGATCCTCCATCAGGGATGACGACTTTACCTAAGGCAGACAAAACAACTTGGCAGGTGGGCCGTGGCTTTCAGTCTTACACCCCAGAATGCCCCCAATTCTCTCGTAGGTGGTGCAGCCCCTCTAATAGCAGACAGGAAGGCGGAATCACAGGAGGAGAGCCGCATTTCTCTTTCATTTCTTTCGTTGGACGTGACACCCACTGCACTGCACACAATGCCAGCGTATCTCTGGCCCGCCATTACCACTTTCTCCTTTTTGATCTTCCTCATACTCGGTAATCCCAGCAGAGTGAATCCGAATGAACGGACTGACGCTTTCTTAATGCACAGCACAACCTTGAAAACGTGAACTGCGACTCAGTAAACTCGAGGGGACGTTAAAACAATTCGTTACCACAAAGGACGAGCTTCCTGAACAGGCCCTTCATACGCCTGCGTGAGTCGTCCACAGGGTTCTGCGTAAATTACGCTCAGATCGTGCCGTTTGCTTTCTGCAGGACATAAACGTGACCAGAACTTCATGAACTGGTTACCGGAGGAGGACGGTTAGAAGTGTCACCTCTAAAACACACGGCTTAGAGAAAGGCCAAGATGAAGGAGCGCTCAGGTTAACATACTGCTCTATAAAATGGAAGGACTTTATAATGAGAGTATAGCGTCAAGTCAATGAGACGGCTGGGCTATCGATCTGCTCAGTGCAGGAGCAAAGGGGCTTGTTCATCAGTCTCGGGGGCACTAGAGGGGCAATAAGACAACCCCCAAAACAGGAGTAAATGGGTTAACAGGTGGAGGAGGCCACTGACATTTGTCCCTCCTCATCTGCTTTGTCATTCATTTTGCATTTGGCTACGCTCAGTGTCACTACTGGTAGCATGAGGCCATACCTGGACCGTACAGAGCTGGCACAGGTAGTCCAACCTCTCCAGGATGGCACATCAATACCACATGCCATTGCCAGGTTTGCCGTATCTCCCAGCACAGTCTCAAGGACATGGAGGAGATTCCAGGAGACAGGCAGGCAGCTCCACTAGGAGCTCTTAGAAGGTCCTTAACCCATCAGCAGGACCCACCGGAGGAGCACTGGCAGAGCCTACAAAATGACCTCCAGCAGGCCGGCCACTGGTGTGAATGTCTCTGCATTTGCCATAGACTACCAGACCTGGTACCCTGAGCACATGTGACAGACGTCAAAGGGTCTGGAGCAGCCGTGGAGAAGGTTATGCTGCCAGTGACATCGTTCAGCATGACCAGTTTGGTGGTGGGTCAGTAATGGTCAGTCTGGGGAGGCATATCCAAGGAGGGACACACAGGCCTCTACAGGCTAGACAACGGTGGGCACCTTGACTGCTATTAGGTATCGGGATGAAATCCTTGGACCCATTGTCAGGCCCTAGGCTGGTTCCTCCTGGTGCACGACAATGCCCTCCGGGCCTCATGTGACAAGAGGATGAAGGAACTGATACCACTGCCTGTCCCCCCACACTTGCCTGACCCCTCTGGGTGGGACATTATGTCTCGGTCCATCTGACACCTCAGACTGTCCAGGAGCTCAGTGATGCCCTGGTCCAGATCTGGGAGGAGACACCATCTGTCGTCTCACTGGGACGTCGTCAGGCATGGCATACAAACTACTGAGTACGATTTGGAGTTTCGCTCGAGTGGACTCACCTGCCTGCCTGCCTGCCTGCCACCTCATTTGTTCCCTCTGTCGGTTGATCCTTTTCATTTCCATCTGTCGCTCCTCACACATCACCATCTCACTACTCCATGTCTGTACTGATGGCCAACAGGAGCGTTCCTTTCATTTTTTTGAGCAGTTTATAATCGCGTGTCACACACTCAGGCCATCATCAGAGCTAACTTTACAAGACGAGCTCGTCTGACGAGCAGACCATAAGATGGAGGCTTTTACTGACTGAGATCTTTCAGGCTGTTTCCACCTTTCTGAATTGTGGCCCACTGACCTGCCCTTTGTCTCGGTCCGCCAACAGCAGCAGTCACCATGACGTTAACGTTGTGATGAAACCATCCAAGTGGACGGCTGAATTACAAGCAGCTCTACGCAGCCAAACTCCCGTCCACCGCGGCCCCCTCTGTAGCCGTCCAGTTAGGTGGGACGTCGGCTCAGACTCGAGCCAACCTGCGGCGCCTGTGAAAAGATCAGAGGCTCAAACTGAGCAGCCATCCCACCCTCTTAATTCCGACAGCACACGTCGATGGCTCGATCTGAGGAGTCTTTGCAGTATTATGTGGTGCCCCCTACGAGTCCTGGGTAAGGAAGTGGGCTACAAAGATGACTGCTGACCCCACATACCACACAGACTCCTCGGATCGAGCCATCGACGTGTGCAGTCGGCCTTAAGAACGGTGCCGCCATCCCACGTTAACATGGCCGAGTGCTGATGGACGAGTGGGCCGTTTTCGTTGTGTTGTTCATAATCAACGCCTGCACGCAGTGACACGTAGACCCCCTGCCTCGTTAATAGGCTGCCGCCCCCGGATTGGCACACAGCCGCCATTTTCTTTCCTTGGTTTACCCGAGAGAAGATTCGAGTGCGGCACATGCGCCCCGCTTACCGAGTGGCCAGACATGAAGAAAGAGCGACAGTCGGCAGTCACCTGGCAGGAGCACCAAAGACCTACAGGGCACCTGAAGCGATGGCAGGGACGCTTTATGTGAAACCTCCCGACAGCCCATGGAGCCTCTTTGTGAATCACACGGCGCCGCTGCGACATTTCACATCCTCGACGGCCACCTAACAGCAAGGACCACCTCAAGTGGGAGGAATCCACGTCTTTATTCCACTTTTGCCAGCAAAAAGGTCACGGGGTGGCCATTTTATCAGCTCAACAATTCAATTACAGACGTGTCAAAGGTCCTGCCACCGGGGTCACTGGTGCCTGTCGTCTTCAGACAATGTGACCTACGGATGAACTTCCATCCATCCATCCCCCTATCATACCCCCTTAATTCCGTTCAGGGTCACAGAGGGGCCCCGAGTGCATTGTGGCAGAGCTGGAAAGAGAGGAAAAACACATCCACTCACTCACTCACTGGCATAATGGACTTCACCTTTAGGACGCCAACGGAAAAAACGGAGAATCTGGAGAAAACCCAACGCCGGAGCAGATCAGGCCCATGGGGGGGGGTTGGGGGATTCGGCTCGTCTCTCAGCACAGCTGGGTAAAGAAATGCACTGCCATGGCATCCATAGTTGAAATTCCTGCACACAGCCCTTCTCCTTCATGCAGAGTTAACAGACGTGCTGACCGGACTGCAGCCAGCAGACCACACGGCGTCGACTCTGAAGGTAAGTGAAACCCCCTGAAGCTCTAGAGACAGGTGGTCCCACCTGACCTGAAGGGACCCCTCACTACGAGTCTCCGCTTCACCTCAACAGGAACCCTTCAGGAGATCAAACCACAAAAGGCCCCACGACATAAACTGTCACTTTGCTTTGCTCTGCTTATCTGGGCGATGGCAGACCACTTCAAGTCATCGCGATGTCACTGACCCACGAGGGACATTCAGACTGTCAGCAGGCTTCATAACATTAAAAAAATAAAAAAAAAAATCACAAACAACATCAAACCTCAAACATGCAATTAGCACAAATAAACATTAATATGGCGGGCGGGGGGCGCCTGGGCTGGAACATCAGACCACCGAAGAGTGAGACCAACGTTTAGGATGGACGATGCAGACGCGTTTCTTAAAGATGAAATCACTTACAAGATTAACAGCAGGTGGGACGGAGGAGAAGGATTTGAACCCGTGACTTGATGGCAACAGCAGAAAACGTCCTGGCTGACCAGGCCTCTCGTAGATCAGGGGGTCTCAAACTCCGCTCCTGGAGGACCCCACTGGCTGCAGGTGTTCACTCTCACTTCTTTGCCTTTCATTTTCATTGACTTGCTTTCTTTAAGATTTGTTCCCCTGAATTGCTTCAAACAGAAATGAAATATGAAGTGAGTGACCACGAGAAGACCACCTGAGTCAGGGCCTCAAACTCCAACCAGTCGCTCAATCAGGCGCTCGAGTCTCGTCGATCATTAAACTCTTTAGTTCTTTAATCGTGTGGCTTGTTGCTGCTCTCATTGTGCCACAGCAGACATTTCTAAGAGCGCCATTATTACGTGTTGTGGACCTGAGCAGACCCCCGTAACCCTGTAGTTAGGATATAGTGGGATGGATAATGGATGGATGGTCCTGAGCAGATCAGCAGTCCTCAGACCTCCACCCTTCGTTATTTTCAGATATTGTGTGATGGTCACAGTTTGCTGGTCCTCTCTCGGCTCATTTTGTATCTCGTCGTTTGGCTGCTAATTAAGGAAAAAGAAACAATTGAGGGGTCCGAGTCTTCAAGAACAAGTCAATGAAAATGAATTCAAAAGAAGTGAATTAACAGCAGAAACAGGTCACCGATTAAGAAAAAGGAAAACCTTTAGCCCTCCAGGACCAGAGTTTGAGACCCCTGCCGTAGACGTAGCCAGGCCAGTCAAGAAATAAACTCCTTTCGGCAGGGGTCCTGGGTGTTCTCCCGGTGGGCCATACTTGGCACACCCTTCCATCCTAATGAAACACTCGGTCCACCATAGGAGGCTCCTCTCCATCCAGAGAGAAAGGTCCCCCCATACTGCCTCGAGCCCAGAAGCCCCATTTTGTCCGTTTGTGCTCCGAGCCTCACTGTTTTGGTCACTTCCCAGAGTGAAGCGACCAGTCAATCACTCCCCGGTCACCACCGACCGGTCCTCAAAGCAAGTGCTGCTGCGGCACCAATTAGGCCACCAGTCTCCAGATCGTCCCTACACTCGCATCATAAGAAGCCCCTAAGTGACCTGAAGTCTTCCAGAAGTGTGACCTCCTGGAGGTCTGGTGGTGCTGATGAGCGTCACGACTCCGTCCCACTCCAACCATTCCAGTCTGCACCAGAGACTCAAAATGAACGAATCTGCCAACACAGCTAATGTGTCGGACGTGACTTTATTTATACGAGGGCAAGTCAAACAGTCAAGGGGACGTGAACACAACACAACACAGTGGCTTATGGGTAATGTGAACACCCACATCGTGGCCCTCTGCCATCAGTCTAGCTGAAGCCAAGGCCAAATGAACATGGACGCCACGTGCCACAGAGAGAAGGAGATGGAGTGAAACCTGCTGAAGGATGTTGGCTCATTTATGAATGAGTAGAAAGTTTAAAGTGCAACATGGGGGTCCATCAGAGGAGCCCGACGGATTACGCCATCTGCTGTTGTTGCACATTTGGACATGTGCACACACCACAGTGCATGGCGACTTGGGATACCATGAGGTTTGTGCAAGGTGGGCACAACAAACAGAGCATGAAACGTTATGAAGAAGAAGATCAGAGCGTCACCAGAGAAGAGACACGGGCCCATCACTGTGAGCCGGAAAGCAAGAGACGACCCATGCAGTGGACAGAGCCGAAGCTCAAACGACGGCCCTCCGTCAAGAAAAGTGGGGTCTTGATGGGTCCAATTCAGGAACACGGACAGTCGGCGAGCAGCGCAGCGTACTTTACTTTGAAACTGAAAGAAGAGGAATTCTACTGCTCCAGGACAACACACGGTGGAGGACACAACAGCGGTGGCGGCTTAACGTCTTCCACGTCCCACCCCGATGCCAGCTCCATGCACCTGCCACATCTCCTCTGGTTAGGAGGTTGAAGAAGCCGTGCAGACCTGGAGGAATAAAGAAGGTAGTGGAGCGAGAGCCGAAGCCTGTGGAGGAGTGACAGGAGTGTCACTGACGTGCATCTGCTCAGAGTTCCAATTAAACTGCCGTCATATTTCGATTCTCCCTCCACCTCATCTTTTTAAAGGGCTCTGCTGCCCAGAATTTGAAATGATGTCACACATCACGCCCTCACCCGGATGTGGATGTCGCCACGCTGGCCCCTTTGAGCACTGGTGCCCTGCTTGGGTGTTCATTAAGGCTCACAAATCGGTCGCCCAAATATCACCAACAGGACCCCGACTGGACCCCCTTTGATTCATTTCATGCCAAGTGGCCTCTCTCCTCCAGTGAAGATGGCGGTGGGCCCTTTGCTCTGCAGGAGTGACAGAAATGGCACGGCTTGGCGCCTCGCTCGCTCGCTCGCTCGCATGACGTTGAGGCCACGTCTAAAGCTTTTTAAGCTCTTGCTGTATTTTTAGATGGTTTGCTATGCGCCAGTGAAGGTGCAGCTCCTCAGCTTCATCGCGTCCTGCCCGTCGCCCGAATTGTCAGTCTCAACTATTTTTAACAACAACACCGCCGCCGCTTGATGGAATTTCTGATCTTATTGGCGTTCCTCTGAAGTCAAAGATAAAAGGGGAGGCTCGGCTATCCAAAGCATCTCGGTGCCTTCCTGATGAGCCTTCATTCTTTCTAATAATAACATTCAGGGCCCACACGGAGGAGACGCCAGCGCTGCTTTGTGTTGAAGGAGATCACAGATGCCATTTGGGTTTTTGCCGAGTGTGCAACGACTCCAGGAGGTTTCAATAAAATCTAAACGTCAAGAGACAAACTACACCCAGAGACCACCTCACGCGGTGGTCCAGTGCCAGGCAGCTTGAATTACCAGAGGAACGGCTTGAGGGTGGCACTGCAAACGTTCCCTTCGTGTGGAGTTTCCATGTTGGCACAACAGAATCGCACAGTTTAGGCAGTCGCCACAGTTTGATTTGCCCACTTCCTGCTGAAACGCATGGCACACGCCTGGTAAACCCGTACTCTACACAGTGGGCACCAGCAGCCCTCCACTGTGCCCACCAGAGCCCATGGAGGTCGAGATCATCCAAAGAAACCTCGGTGACGGGCTCCAGACGTGGGCAGAAGTTTCCTCAAAGCTTTTATTGTCTAAGTCTTGCACTCCTCGTTTAGGGTTAGGGTTCACCTGCCATACATCAGGAAAGCGCGCACCATTCACAAGACTCGCCCGCGTGGACCTCCTGCACACCCAGAGTCACCGGACGGAGCGCGGAGGGCGAATGTGCCGAGCGTCTAAAGCTTTGAGGGCTGACCTTCTAAATAGAGAGAACCCCACTTCTTCACTCTGACGACATTTATTGGCATGGTGGGGGGGGTCTAAAAGTGCGCCCACTGAATTATTTTCTGAGTTTCTCAGTAAGGAGCTAAACAGTTCAGCGCCTTCTCATTCCTATTCATTTACACTCGGACTTTTGGAACTGCTATAATGTTGTAAGGCCCCACAATTAGGGGAATGCAAAGAACCCAATACACTGCGCTGTCTGCTAGAATGGGGACCCCACATGACAAGCTGGACTGGTCCTGGAACACAGAGGTCTTTAAACTTAGGGGACTGTGACCTTTCGTGTGACAAGTGACATCCTTCAGCTCTTCTACAGCGAGGACCACCACATTAAAAGGAAAGGCTCAGTTACAGGACACACCCCGGACCCCCCATTGGGACACCCCTCGAATGTCACGCTCAGAACATGCTGGGTCAGCTGACGGCCCGGCACGGAGTTTTATTTAAACAGACCGGAATAAAAGAACAAACACACAAAGAGACAGACAGACAGACAGACAGACCAGGCCTGAAGCACCGGGCAGTGGAAACTAAACCCGCCTACTGGCAGAAGAGCCAAAGAAGCACACGGCGGGTTTCCGTTCACGTGCCAGGCCTGGGAGAACATCTGGCAGCGAGTCACGGCAAGAAGAAGAGCAGTCAAGAAAAAAAGATGAAGGCAAACGCTGCAAATGTGAACAAATGTGAAAACGGGAGCACTGAAGCAACCCTCTGGTTAAACGTCAGGTGGCCGTGGGGTCGTCAAGCTCAAGGCCCACCATAATAAGAACACACTTAACGTATATAGCGCCTGTCCCACGCTCGGGGCCCTTAGCACTAACACGCCGTGTCACTTTGTATTCCCAATTCATACCAAAGCAGCGACTCACACGGCCGGCCGGCCGGCTGCCCCGAGGCTCTGCCACCACTCACTGCACAAATATGAAGGAAGGTGAACGCCAGGCTTGAGGCGCCTTCACTATGCAAACAGACAAATCAATAAAAATCAAATCTTCATAAAGTGAACGCCAGGATGTGTTGGAGCTCAGATGACAAATCTACAAAGACAAGTGACACGTGCCGAGGACGAGGCGTCACCCCCCCCGGGCTCAACTCAAAGCACGCTCAGCCCGATGTGCCCGCACACCCGCTGTATGGCCGCTTTCTGTGACCATGAAAGGCGCTATACAGAAGGAGAGTCAATGAATTCCACCCAGGAAGGCAAAGAACAAGCAGCACCTTTAAGATGGAAGCCCACCTTAGACGGCGAAACCCAATTAACACACCAAAGTGAATCCACGATTCTCATCTTTAACCTGCAGACTCCCACCAAAGCGCATCCCACCGGACCCCCACAGTAAAGACGACGACGAGGCGAGCGGCACAACTCTTACCAAAGTAGTCGGCTTTCGGCTGGGCATCCATCTCCTGCTCCAGACGCTTAGTAAGAGCTTCTAATTTTATTTCAGCGGCAGACGGCTCAAGCTCAGGCTGTATAAGGAGTGCCTGGCAGGGAAGCTTGAGCGGGCCGGGGGGGCTACTGGCTTCCTGCACGGAGACGACCCCAGGTGATGTCAGAGGTGGGCCAGAGGGGGCCTTCTCACGAAGCGGTGCCAAGTGATCCAAGACGGTGGTGCCATTCTGAGTGACGGGATGAGGACCCGGGTAACCCCCTTTTGACAGGTTACAACTTGGATGAGAGGGGGGCACCTGAGCTGCTTCTCCAGTGGTGGCCGATGGTGGAGGACCCTGGCCTGGCGGGCTGCTTTCAGAGTCACGAAGTGCAGGCTGGCGGCCCGGTGAACCGAGAGACGGCGAGGTCCGTTTCTGCCCATTCTCGACGATATCAAACAGTTGCCCATCAAGGCGACTGCTCGTCATGGCACTGGATGGCGACTGGTAGCCACCAGGATTTGTGTTGTAAAGGCCGCTTCTAATGCCCATCTGCGGCTCAGGGGTCACTTCACCTGCGTTTCTCACACTCGGCTTCACTGGCCAGATGCCCGACACGGGGGCCGCTCCGGCCGCCTCCTCACCAGAGTCTTTGATGGCAGCAGAAGGAGTGGAGAAGGACGAAGATCTCTGAGGGGACATCCCTGTCTGCGCCGGTATGAAAGGTGAGCTGGGAGAAGCCAGCGGTGAGGTCACCGAGTTGGTGAAGGAGAAGGACCGCGGGCCCAGCAGTTTCTGATCAAACGTCGGAGAAGGCTGCCGTGGTGACAACTGATGGTGCAATCCGGGCAGTGCCACCTGGTATGGCCTGTCATTCAGACACTCACGTTGATCATGATAGCCCACCCTACTGGGTCTGCCGGCTTGAGGGACCAGCGTGTCCACTGGTGAACTGTGCACGGGGCTCTCTGGCGTCTCCCGCTCCTGGAAGTTGTTGGCATTGGTGTTGCCCAGCAGTGGCACGGCTGACAGAGGAGGCTTTGCTTCTCTGGCGGGCCTGGAGCTGCTGTTCACCGGGGGCCGCTCCCTCGTATAAAACAAGCCGTCTGGGGGTCTGCCGTTCTGCCCCGCTAGACTGTAGCAGGCCATTTCCTCCTGCTGCTTCTGCATGTGGATCTTCGTCATCTTGGAAGCGAACACTTTCCTGGTTTGCTCAAAGTCGGGATTGTTGCCCGCTTCTTTTTTCACTCTGAAGAGCCCATCTCTGGACGCCTCGTACATGTTGAGATCCTCGATAAATTTACTGGCCTCCAAGCCCAGATCGTCGTAGTTGGCCATTTTTGCGCTCAACATGCAGTGCTGTCAGCAGACCCGAGAAGTCCCACTCACCTCGGCGGTGGCGGCGACCACGTTAATCCGAGCGAAGGAGCGCCGTATCCCTCTGTGTCCGCCCGGCGGCCGCCAGCATAACTCGGACTCGGCTTCACGTTCTGCGGCCCGCCGTCGACGTCCCAGCACGACTCCTGCTCGCTGCCACCGTCGCCAACAAAGTGTTTCGAAAAACTTTCAGCCTCGGGGATGAACTTTCAGCGCCTCCTCGCACTCCGCTGGGCGCTTTCTTCTTCTCCTCCTCCCGGCTACGCGGCCAGCGCGATGCCCCCGAAGATCTGCCCGTCCTCCCGCCTTCGTGTTTCGCTTCTTCAGCGTCTCGTCGTTAACTTCTCCTCACCAGCAGCAGCAGCACCAAAGCCGGGCCACAAAGGTTCACGCGGCGGAAGCCACGTTGGCTTCGAACTTTCAAAAGACAATCTGCAGACAAACAAGCAGTCAGCAACTCGCAACTCACAGCTCGCCGGCCACCGCGCCGCTGACAGACCGCCAGAGGAGAGCAGACAGCGAGCTTCTGTAGGAGAGGGCGGGGCGGAGTGATAGGCAGGGGACGACGGGGCGCGCAAGGGGCGGAGACTCAAGTTAGGGAAAAGTGGCACAGAGCTCACCCCGGGACCCCAGGGTGTTAGAAAAGTCCCCCAAAAAAAAAATGGGGCGCCGCTTTCTTGAGCTTTTTATTTTGAATTACAAATAACGGCGAGTTTGCGCGTGCACTCTCCTGGGTATTATAATCCGACGGCCACGCCCTCTTTATGGTCAAATCTTCAAAGGAGAGCAGACCACAATGAAGACACGCCCTTTCTTCACGCCCCTCTGGCGAAGCCGCAAGTTGCCCCCAAGTCTCCACGCTTAGGTGCGCTAATGCAGCACAATCAGACGGTTGCACGGAAAGGCCTCTGGACAGTTTGAACCTCCGCGCCGCTGCACGTGCTGCGGCAGCCACGTTGGACATTGGGATGGGCGCGGCGTTGACTAATATAGAAGACGAAGGCGGAGTTTTGATCACTAAGAGGCGGTATCATGCAAAATATTTTATAATAATGAGGGCGGGATGACACTTGGGGCGGGTTTTGGCAGCGGAGAAGGCGTATTAAGGTGGAATGGGGCGGTGTCATGCAAATTTGTGGAAAGTTGCCGCTGCGTCTCCGCTTCTGAAAGGCGGACAACTAGACGAGCTTAACGTTAACGGTGAGCTTTTCTTTGTAGCGTTTTTACTTTTTTGCATGCATTGGACGATTTGCTCACCAAGGCACGTCGTTTGTTTAGGGCACCCGAGTGACCACTGAAATTAATAATTGCGCGTGGCCTGTCCCGAGCATGATGGTAAGAATACGTGCTAATAAGTTAGATTAAAACAAAACAATTTATCAGCGGTTAAAAAACTAAAAAAATAAAAAACAAATCTGTGCTTCGATGTCTTCCAGTAGGACTCAGGACTTTGCTGTGGCTTGGTGTTTGTTCTGACTAACCTTCTGGCAGCGCCCTTTCGCTCTGATTTATCTTCCGCTGCCCATGTGGCACGCCTTGGGCACCAAGAACCACCGAGCCGCAAGCACATGGCAGACGTGACCAAGTAGTGTCAGTGGAGTTGAGCTTAAGCCTGTTTTGCTTTAAACTGTGCAGCCTGATTTGGTAAAAAGTTTGAAAATGCAGAAAAATAATTAAACAGCAACAAGTAATGCACCTTAATCGTGCCTCCTCCACCAAACATTACAGTAGGCACAGTGCATTCCAGAAGGTGGCATTCCCCCTGGTCCATCAGTCTGCCAGCTGGCGCCGTGTGATCCACCCCTCCAGCCGACGGTTGGCATTTATTATGCCTTGTAGTCAATCATTCCACGGAGACGCATTTCATGAAACTCCTGCTGCCCTGGTCTTGCACTGAAGTCACTTCCAGAATCTGTCTGGCACTTTGCTGAGAGTGGTGACACCGAGGACAGGACACTTTTACACACTTGGTGGCCCACCCTGTGGCTCCTCGATGTAGTGACGGCGCTGCCAGCTGACTGGACGGAGCACACACTTCACATTCAGAGCGGTGGCCAAGGTGACATCCTATGACAGTCACTGAGCTTTTCAGTGCCATCCAACATGTGTCAGTTAATCCCAGTAACAATTTCACGTTATTATTATGGTCTGTTCTCTCTCTTAGCTGATCTTTAGTTATCTGTTTTTAGGACAGTATGGTGGGGTTCTTTCTTTGCCCTGCGCTGGCCCTGTGTTTATGTGTATACTGCACTGCGGTGGTCCTGTTAATTCAGGCCACTGTATGGATGTGCTGGCACTGGAGTGCTTTGAGTAGAAGTAAGGCGCTATATAAATAAAATGTATTATTATTATTACACGGCTGTGCGCTTGATTTAGTGCACCGCTTAGCAATGAGACACCCGAGTCCAGCCATTAAGGGGTGTTCGTGGACCTCCGCCCGTGTCGTGTGCCACTCGTCATGGCACCAGGGAGCGGTGACAACTTCCCTGGACTGTCGGTCATCGGGACAATACGGACCCCGTACGCCTGGGATTTTCTCATCAGTTTTTTTTCTTTATTGACTGGTGTTCCAGGCTCACCATTGTATGCTCTAACATCTGAGTTGGCGGACCCCCTAATCCAGTGTTTCTCAACCTCGCTGGTTTTCTGATGCAAGTGTCCTCACACCCCACCAAGGGAGAATCAACATCAGAGTTGTGGATCAAGACAACCCTTGGACTGGCGGCCCACCCACCTTTATAAAAATAGTGACTTGCACCCCACCGGCAGCAGCCCGTGACCCGGCGGTTCAGAGACGCGTCCCTAATCACACAGGTGGGCCGTTTGTGTACTTTGGCAGGTCTCCGGCCATATTGATTGATTAATTGATTGATTGGTTATAATTTGTTGTTTTCTTTTGCTCTTCTTCTCCTTTTTCCTGATGGACTTTATGAACTCGTCATCATTTTGGACGTTTGAATTTATTTCGGTTTCCGTCTCTGATCTTTAGCACTTCCCTTTTTTTGCTTTAATAAGAGTGCTGTGGTTTCAAATCTTAAAAGAGTCAGCAGTCAGCGTGGCGGCACTGACAAACAAACTGAAATAAATAGAAATAAAAGCAAGATGAATCGAGCCACGGAGACCCTGTAAGGACCGACGGACCTCTTAGGTGGCCGAGGATTACAAGAAACTGGAAGCGCAGAACGAGGTCCAGGAGGCCCATCAACTCGACACCAACAAATGAAAGGCGCTGACGCCCGCCGTGTGGCCAACGGCCAAAAGGTGACTCTTGTGACATGGATGATGTCCCGGGCCGGAGGTACGAAGCTCAGCCCCCCAGCCCTGAGCTATTGTGCGACTTAAAGACATTCAGCAGCGTGTGTGACTTCGATATCTTCCAGTAGGACTCAGGACTCTGCTCTGGCTTCGGTGTTTGTTCTGACTAACCTTCTGGCAGCCCCCTTTCGCTTTGGTTTATCCTCCACTGCCCATGTGGCACGACTTGGTCACCGAGAGCCACCGAGCCGCAGGCACATGGCAGACATGACCAAGTAGTGCCAGTGGAGTTGAGCTTAGGCCTGTTTTGCCTTTAAATTGCAGATCAGAAGATGAGATGTGGACACAAATGGAGCAGAAATTCCAAAAGCTGGAGATGGCGAGCTGGGACCGCTAAAGCTGAGCCACGAGGCAAAAGTGAAAGTGCAGCCGACAAGAGGGTGGCATGCAGCGGGTGACCTTTTAACGAGTTGGCGCACGGGTCCCAAATTATGTGGAAATGGCCCCGGATCCCACAACGGCGTCCCAGACGAAGACAAAACAGCAGCAAAAACGGTACAAAGTGAAAAAATACAAATTACAAACAAAACGTTACAATGTATTTTTGTTAAGATTCATGGATTCTTTAAACCAAAAAACTTCATTTCATTTGATGCAAAGATTAATAAACTGAGTAACAAAGACACAACCCGTTATCTCGTAAGGCCGCCGGGGTGAGGCCTGGCCTGGCCAGTGAAGCCTTTTTTTGGGCGCCTTTGGCCACTTCACAACAGGTACAGCGGGGGGCGTCACTGAGCGGAACCTGTTCTGATGTAGAAAACACAATGGGGGGCTTCACAAGCGAGCCACATGGCGAGACTCGGAGTTCCCCCTGGGGGCGCCACTGAGCTGAAGGAGCCCCACAGTGGACTAGCAGAACGCTCACTTTATATAGCGCCCACCACACGGTCACTCTGTAGCCGGTAACTCAGAAGACCTCAACGGCAGGAATTCAAAATGCAAAATGAAAAGCTGCGCCCGATTAATAAAGGAAGCGAAGGAACGCAGTCAGGAATATTTGATATTTTCCAGCAGCCGAGTTCATCCAAGGTTATGGGCTGAAAATAAAATCCAGTTAGCTGAAATGAAAACATCGGCAGAAATGAGTTGGGGTTTGGGGGGATCGGGAGGCTGCAGGCAGTGCAGAGCATCCCATCCCCCGCTGAACTGTGAAATCCGAGTGGCGCTGCCCGCCTGCTGACCGAGTTACTCAAACAGAAGGCGGCCGAGGGGCTCCCCCTGCACGCGGACTTCGCCTTTCAGACTTCACAAAGGTTTTCTTTCACATGGGAAAAAATGCACTTTCACGAAATCCGTAGCCACAAAGCTGCTCCTCCAGGAATTCGGATCTCATGATAAGGCAAAGAATTCTGGGCCAAAAAAAAGGAAAAAATGTTGATTAGAAAAGCAAAGCTCCAGGAGCTGAGGGACCCCTTTCAGTCTGCGGCGGACCCCGGAGGCTTAAATGGACAGGACAGGAGTGCAAAGTGGAGCCCCCTAGTGGCCCGGGCAATGCACTGCACAGCTAAGTCCTTGTGTGGCCCTGAGATGCCCGGTGACCATTCGGGGGGGTACCTGGGGGTCCACGTCAATAACGGAATGCAGAGGAAAGGCCAGAGTGGGCTCTTTTCTCTAATCAGACGGCGTTTCTTTAATGTAGGTGGTGACATCCGTCACATGTGCAACTCTGTGATGGCCAGTGTGGTGTGCTGAGCCGGTGGCATCACCTCAAGGGAGGACCACCAAATCAGCACACAAATTAAAAGGGCAAGCTGGACCCCCTGGAGGCAGAAGAGAACTAAAACAGAACTGTGTGCCACTGTGAACAACGTGGCACATCCGCCAACACTGACAAGGAAGGGGCACACCTACCGCAGTACGTCCTTACAGCGCCTGGCAGGGGGCACTGGCTACTAACTGTCAACGCTACCGCGCCTCTCCTACGTATCTCCGTATTCTAAAGTGCCTTTCCCATCTACTATATCACATCCTTCATCTGTATGTTATACAGTATAGCGCCTTTCCTTCCTCCATATCTAACTTTGGGCATCCCACTCAGATGGTCACACACTGGCTCACTTCCAGTTTCTTCTGCTGACTTTGGACATGCCAGGCTGCGCACAGTGCCAGTCAAAGTGCCCAAACCCGCTGCCAAGGTGCCCGTCAGGCTCTACCCGTGTTCTGTGGGTGGAGTCCCACCACGGCATCACTGCTAAGGCTCCGCCCTTTCAGAACGTCACCAAGTGTCACAAAGACAATCCGAGCCCCTGCGAGTGCCCATCCCGACTGCGGCCTGGTCTTAGGGTCTTCTTATTTTCTTTGTTTCTATTTTTTTTGTTTTCTTGCCTTGGCATTTTGTCCTTTTTTTTTGGATTATTACATAAATTCTTTTAAAATACAAAGGCACTTTCTTTTGTTTGTATCCCTCGGCCAGAGGTTTACGGTAATCCTTTCCCTTGAAGGGTGCCTTTTGAGTTTGGGGGGCACAGGCCCGGAGCTCTGATTGGTTTTTATTCTTTTTGTCCATTTTGTGTTGTGAATTAATTCATTTGTCTGTTAAGAACTTCATCCCTGAGATCCTTTACACTCCGCACTCAAAATTTTGGCAGTTTACCTCAGGGGTCCGCTCTCCTTTTTAACCAGTTAATAACTCACTTGTGTAATTTTCCCACCTAGAGACCACTTAACGGTGTCAGATTTTGCCCCACTGAGAACCGGACCACTCCTGTTGTAGAAAAAGGCATGTGACATCCTAATAGACCAATCACAGGCCTCACCTTCATGAGCCACTGAACCTTCAGTGTATATAGCGCCCTTCAAAAAGACAAGACACTGCACACAGGAAAGCTGACAGACTGCGTGTGGCGCCCCCTCCTGGGCTGACCCAGTAACGCCACGATGGATTACGGCCCCCCTACAAATGAATGGCTGGGTGACCCCTGAACTGCCCAGTTGCTCCGTGAGCACCGAGGACAACACAAGTGACCACCATCTGACCCCGACCCGAGTCTGCAGTGCCACCTCCTCACCCTGCCACAGCAGCCTTGCCTTTGGGGACATAAACAGAGTTTGGCTTGAAACGCCGTCGCCTGGCAATGTCTGCTAATGTTGGCGCCACCACTGCCTCCGCCCTGCCACTCCGGGGTCAGCACTCATGCAGAACTAATCATCTGCAGGCCCGCGCCCTGCTGCCAATCATCAAGTGAATAAGGCTGCTAAACACAATTGAGTCACCAGCCCATCTGTGGGCACCTGCGCCACGCCAGCCTGAACGAAAAGCAGCACACAGGTCTGCACTGCTGACACATCTGCCCATCCCTCATCTAACCTGCCAGTCCTTATCAAGGTCACAGCAGCTGGTGCCAGGCCATCACTGGGCACACTCGCATTCAGTGGGTCAGTCAGTGGTGACGGAAAAACCTGCCACGTGCAAAAGGAAAAAAACAAACATGGACCCTGGGAGAACACGCTAAGGTCGGGACTTCGGAGCCGTGTTGGCTGCACCAAGTCCTTCGCTGTTGGCCTATTCCTCAGGAAATGTGATTTTCATTTGAGACCCCAGGCGCACCTCAGAGTACAGAAGTGACCCCTCTGCCAGTCTGGGGGGTACCCACCAGCCCTTAGCCAATCGTTTTTCTCATCCTGGGCAGATGGAGCCTCTCAAAGCAACGCAGTAAGAACACCTGGAGAGGGTGCCACACCACCTAACCCGCCAGTCTCTGGCCTCCACACAGCACCCCTTGTTGTGAGGTAACAGAGATACCCCTGTGGCGACGCGCTGCCCCCCAATCGGACGCTTCCCAGAATGAGGAGCGGTGACCGCACCCCCTGGTGGTCAACACGCCGAACTGCGTCTTTTTATTTATTTGTTTGAAATCCGCACACATCAGCGCTGCTCCTGGGGTCTTTGTGAGCGTTTCAGGTCCCCAGGTGCACTAAATACACAAAGGGGTCAAACTCAAGGCCCGCTGGTCTGATCCGGCCCTAGATCTTCAAAACACGTCACGTAAGGCCCCCCCATGGCCGCCAAACTTCTCAAAGCCCCCCTTTAACGTGTGTTTAATGTGGAGATTGTGCCCGCGTGTACTTTACATTCACGGCTACACCTCGAGTGTTCGCTGGCGTTCATCTGTGCACCACAGCGGGCAGCACCACAGCGAATAGCCTTCAGTTAGAAAGGAAATGGGCCGATGAGCAGGTGAAACAAAGGGGACACGCCACACTGCCATCAAGGAGATGCCACCCCACCAGAGCCCACACCATTGTTCGCATTTGTGTCTCCACTTGCATTTCCATTCCATCTTCAGGGTTAGTCGCTGCAGTGCAGGGATATTAAAGGCTGCCAATAGGTGGCAGCGTAACCCCGTAACACATCGAGTGCTGCGCCTGCGTCACATGACACGACTTCCAGTCAGACTCGAGGTCTCATCGCCGGAGCTCACCTGATGACAAATCACACAGCATGATGGGACTCTGTGACGACTTTCCGGAAGTTTCACGTCTCCAAAGTGCTGGGAGTTTACACAATCTGAAGTGGTTGGCAAAAAAGGAAATCACGAGGGTCTTGGAAATAAACGTAATCCTGATGGCTAGCACTGCATGTTCTACGACCACCAATAACACGGCACGATGCTGAGAAATGAATTCACGTTTCAGGTTTCTGTCACCTCGACTACCGTGACGCACTCCAAACAGGACCACCTCGGGAAGACGTCAGCGAGCTCAGAACACAACAGCAAAAAAAACAGCTGAGCACATCACGCCAGTCTTGGCGCCGCTGCACTGGTGACCCGTGGCCTTTAAAATACGACTTCATGGCCTCAAGTCATCGTTTGGAGCGCCAGTCCCTCTACACTCTAACGGTGGTCTGCTTAAAGGAAGTGGTGTGGCGGCCTTTTGCTGTCCTGCGCTAACAACATGGAGGACGTCACCAATACAGAACATTTTAGAAAACCTCCTAAAAGTCCACCTCTTTATGTTGGCAGGACATGCACAGAATTATCGTGTTCGTCAGCGGAGTTGCCCCCCTCACAACTGTCTACCCCGTCCTCTGCTGCCACCTGCGATGTTTGAATGTAAGCAGACACCTCAACTCTTCCTCTGAGATGAAGCCTAAAACCACCTGAGGGGCGACTTGAGCCTGTGAATGCCCAGAGGGGGCTGGCCAGTCTTTGCCAATTGAGCCCCTGCAGATTTTGTTTCTTACCCTCCCAGCCACACGACCTCATCATCTTCAGAGACTTTCAGCACAATATTTTAGAACACGTTATGTAAGGTTCATTTGTATTTCTTATTCGCGTCTAACGTAACTTGTTTTCTATTTCTCTGTTGAGGTCCATCCTGGGTATGAAATGCTGAATGACGACCTTCCAGGCTCCGCCTTTTTTCAAGATGAGACATCAGACCGACGAGCCCCTCTTCTGTCTGCAAGGTCCACGAGACCCTCTGGCTGAGCCCTCGCTGGCGGTGTGTCACAGACCGAGTCACCGGCCGGTCAAACTACACGGAGTGAGCCGCGTCTGCTTCCATCTCATTACGAATATGCAAATGAGGTCTGCAGCTGAAAATCACCGTTCTAGAAGGTCGCTGACAAACCCCAGTGGCTGCAGGTGAGTCCTGGCTATGGATCAGCTGGGGAATGTGGCAGATGGTGTTGCCAGTGACCCCGGTGTGGCACAGACCCCTGCAGGCTCAGCTGGCAGCGTGTAGAGCCCAAAGATGGGGACAGCGAGTTCAACTGCGAAGCTTTTAAGTGCCAAGCTCATTCCTCCATTGCTTGCACCCCCCAGACGGGCTGTTACACTAAATGAGAAAAGCACACTAAAGGGGGTCTTTTACAAAACCACCAGTCATTGTGGTCCACATGTTTCAAAAATTGATGAAGTGGGGCCCATGAATTTGACACCCCTGCTCTTGTGCCAACACCCAAGCCTGGGAGGTCCCAAGACCACCTGCAGTGACCCCCTAAGATAACGCCATTAAAAAGTCTTACTCAGGTTCCTTTATTGGACTCCCCTCCTTCAGGGATCGCAATGTGGCCCCCCGGTGGCCCTGCTGAGCACCTCACCCTGTAACTGCACCCTGCTCATCGTGGTCTTGTCGTTTGACCATCGACGTCTTAGTTCTGGACCGAGTCCGGTGCCCGTCGCTCCTCCTCTTCCACCACAAAGTTCATAAGCGCCGCCCGGGGCGCCAGGATGGCCTTCCTGATCTTCTTATCCCGCAGGTGTCGGTGCCCCAGCTCGCTGCTCAGGATCATGTCTTGGATTAATTCTGCATTCCTGGAGTCCTGCTGTGGCACGCTGATGGACCCACAAGGTTTGTTGTTAATCTGTGGACAAAATGGGGGACCATAAGTGAGGAATGGCAGCGGCAAGGCCAAGACTTGGCCAATAACAGAAGAATCATAAAGCTGGTAGGTCTGTCTGAACCTGCTCAATCCAGTTTTAGGTATATTGGGGGCTGGTGTCTGTCTGTGGCAGCGCTGGACACAAGGTTGGTGCCCATCATGGACGGGGGCGCCAATTCCCTGCAGGACTCAAACGCATGCGGGGTCAATGTCTGAAATGCATTTTTAGGATTTGAAGAAACATCAAACATGTGAAGAACCTGAAAACATTGGACTAGGATTTGAACCCGGGATATCCAGATGGCCCTCAGATCAGGACCGTGTCCTTCAAAGGCCCAGAATCAAATGTGTGTCTACCCACAATCTTTCTCCATGGCCTCTCCAAACATCTGCCAACGCCCTGCTCCACACCTATGTGCCACCAACTAGCAGGCAACATGAAAGTGACTGCCCCCCATTAGACCTCGCCAGGCCTGATCTGAAAGGATCTCCCAGCAGCCCAACAGGAGACGGGCACTGCAGTGAGTCCTTCTATGTGCCTATCTGTCTATTCTCTGAATGGGACTGTCACCTCAGGGAAGTGAAACCTGTGGCCATAGAAGGAAAAGGGGCGTCCATCCATCAAAAGACACACAGGTGGCCAATGAAACAGAACTTTGGGAATGGAGACAGAACCTGAATAACTTGAAGAAACCCACACTGACAGTGAAAAGGGCTGGGAACTGAACTTGGGCTCTAGGAGTAGTGAGTCGGGAGTGCCAATCATTATGCCATCCTTAACAAAGCAACATGAGAACGTCCGGCAAGGAAGAGCAGCGGTCAGCCAAAGCACTGCAGTCGATCCCCAAGGTGCTCACCCGAATGGTCACCTCCACCACTTCGGGCTGCTTCTGGTACTCTGGGTCCACAGCAGGCCATCGCTGAAGCAGAACGTCCGAGTCCCACTGCCAGCCCGTTGTCAGCTTGTTCTGGACCTGCGACAGACCTGAATTCAAAGAGAAGAGAGAGAACAATCAGGGCCTGCCAGCCAAACTGGGTGGGGTGCCACACACAACAAGGACTCCGGGGGCCACCTCGATATCAGCACCCGCACAGCTGAGATGGAGAAGAGCCTCGGCCTGTCCGGATCTTTCTCTTTCCGATGGGTCGAATTTTTAAAACTTCCTCGTGATGAAGTCATGGAGCTCTGGGGGTGCCCTCGGGCAGATTTAGAGCTGCGCCACGGGACGTGGACCTTCTGTTCCTCAGGACGCATGGCAAAGTAAATCAAAGGACAGAACTGAATTGTGCACATTGCAGATGAAGGGAACGACAGGAAACACTGAATGACATTTCTACGCTGCTGCTTAATATACAGTCATGTGAAAAAGTAAGTACACCCCTTGGAAAACGTTGACAGGCAAACCCGTTGGATCTTCATGTGAAACGTGCCTACAGATAAAGGTCGGTCAGTCAGTCAGTGTCCAACCCGCTATAGCCTAACACGGGGGTCTGCTGGAGCCAATCCCAGCCAGCACAGGGCACAAGGCAGGAACAACCCGGGCACGCCGCCAGCCCACTGCAGACAGATAAAGGTGAACTTGCTTTTTTAATCATTATTTACAGAAAAGTATGGCCTACTGGGGACAAAATAACCCCCCCCCCGGCCTTAGAAGCTAGAATTGCCCCCATAGACAGAAATGACTTCTTGTAGTTATTCTGCAGTCTCCAATATCGACTTGGTGAAAGTTTGGACCACCCGTCCAATCTGAATTCCTTCAATTGAGAGAACTTCATGTGCTTTCCTTCATGTCCAAACCCCGACATTTCAGTGGGATTCAAACCAGAGCTTTGACTAGGGACAGTCCACAGTCCCCCCATTTCTTATTTTTGAGCCTCTCCTTGGTGGGTTTGCTAGAAGGTCATTATCATGTTGAGAGGTCCAGGTCCATTTTGGACAGAGGGTCTCACATTCTTTTGATATGAGGCTGACTTTCAGAAACAGACTGAGGACAAATGGGATTCATGACAGAGGAGCCAAAGAGGAACATCAGAGCAAAGAAACAGAGAGAGACGGGCGATGCCCAGACAGACGAGTCCAGAGTAGGACACAGGGCCACCATGTCCAGTGCTGGACGGTAAGAACATCAGACCTGCAATAAATCACGGGGGTGTTGGTGTGACGGGATACGTTATTGAAGGGACGCAGATTCGGGTACTTTTCCAGTTTATCTGTCCCATCCCAGAAGCTGAAGCATCAGTCGGGATACGCAGCAGGATGAGGAGCAAAAGCGATGAAGCAAGTTAACAACCGAACGGCTCAGACATTTTGAAGTCCTGACTTGAACCCAATTGAGATGCCGTGGCAGGACCTGAAATGAGACCTGCCAGATGTGTCTGAATTCAAGCACTTCTGCAAAGAAGAGCGGGCGATGAGGAAGATGAAGATCAAATTATAGGAAGTGTTGACCTGCGAGTATTGCTGCTGAAGGAGTTGCAGTCAAGTATTGAAACTATGGAGGACTTTTTCACATGGGGACGTTGAATAAAGAAACTCCTCATTTACAAACGTCAAGGGGAGGAGAAGCGGGCGGCGGCTGCCCAGGACCCTGCCCTCCACAATCTGAGATCCTTCTTCACGCACACACACATACAAGTTTTACACACTTTGAAATCTCCCTTTCACTTACTAAACCCAAATCCGGCCCATTGTCCCGCTCGCCCCGATTGTCACAGTGTGCATTTGTGATTTAATCAAGTCGAAAATGAAAGCTCCAGGCACCGTCTAGCTCAGCTAAACATCCCCTGGCAAATGGTCAGCATGAGCCCCCCACAACCCACGACCCACAACCTGTGCCTGAATTAGTAACTGCAGTTCCGGGACACAAGGCTTCAGGAAGGGGATATGCGTTTCCTCATCCCGTCAGGGGCCCTCAATAAGGAAGCGCGCTCAGCTGCCGTGTCCGCTCACTGCGGGATGCTTGACGGGGCTCAGCCTGGCACGCCGCCCGGTTACTCACCCCACTTCCATCCTGCCCACGTGCCCACTCACCACACAAACAGGAGCGGCGGCTGTGATTGGCCTGGGACACACTGGCATTTTAATCAAGCGTGGGCATCCCTTTGGCTTACAGTGCAGTGACAGCTGGCACGTGTCACAATCGTCACAACACCTGAAGGTGCAAAACAAAAACCACAACGGCAGCCCTCGATTTGACGAAATGGGACACACGCGGCTACTACTGATGTGACGGCGCCACAAAACAAACAGACGGAATGACGGCAGGACTGTGAAAATGTTCAGGAAAAGAGAAAGGAGATGTGAATTTAGAAGAAAGTGACACTTAGACACCCAAATTCAATGTACTACAGATCAGTTATTACATTAAATGTCAAAAAAAATGACAACGAAAATGAACTGAATTAATTTAACAAAGCAATTAATGAACCACGCTATTAAATAACATTCTAACAATGGTGCGTCTGGCATTCTGGAAGGGCCCCGTGGACCGTGGGGAGAGACGCTGTCAGAAGGGCGAGCCGGGTGGGCTGTCAGAGCGTAAATAAAATAAACGAGTTCAGAAAAAGAGAAGAATAAGAGTCAGAAAATAGTACGTGACAAATACACAAGGGCAGAAATAAGATCAGAGGGCACTGAAGTGGCACAGAGGGCAATGCCAACACATCAAGTAATGTGCCAGCCTAGACAAAGACAAGAGAGAGAAATGAGAGCATTAAAATCAGGTACGGCAATTCCACCGGTAAGTCAGAAGGGTCAAACAGTCACATGGAATCGCGTCACGTCAGATACTCGGGCCGAGGTGTAGAAGGACAAATCCATCAGAGGGGACAGTAAAAGCTGTACAACAGAAATGGGCGCAGCACCAACACATCACCCGGTCCGGGGGTCCTGGATTCAAATATTGGAGTTGGTTCCTGCTTTGCACCCAGTGCTGCCAGGATAGGCTGCATGGCCCTACGATGCACAACTGGATTAATAAGAGGGTTTGAAAATCCAAAATGTTACAGGTGTGTTTTTGGAATGAAAGTCCTGGGCCCGCTTGACAGATGATGTCTAAAGGTGCAGAGCCGTTTTGAAATGGCATGTGGTGTGTGTGTGTGTGTGTGTGTGGAGAGACAGGGAGCTGAACAAGTCGTTCAAGAGCAGCACCGCCAAAGGCTGCTCCTCTGCTTCAATCCTTTGGCTTAGGAAGATGGCCTCTGGCGAGTCTCCTGGCTGGGATCAGCAGATGGAGTTGGGGAAAGTGACAGTAAATGGTGACCACAAGCGAGTGTGGTGAGGTGGAAGACATGTCATAAACGTGAAGGCGAGATGCACAACATCTGCTCAGTTAGCTAATAAAGGTGTCATCCTGCTTTACTGGATGTGTGGAAGATTAGAGCAGGAGGAGCGGTGGCTTGGGAAGAAGAAGAAAGCAGCCTCCAGTAAACCTGTACAAGGGACTGAAGTAAGGAGACAAAGCACTCGACAACGTGTTAGGCTACCAGCACCAGTGACGATAGAAAACCAGCTACTGTACACACAAAATGAAGATCTACAGCACATCATCATACAGGACAACAGCCAAAGGGCGGCATTACGAGATATGCCAACATTAAGAAATGCAAATAAATATTCAGAATTTGACAATTTGTGTTTTTAATGGGCAGAGTGCTAAATCATATTGGCCATAAGTAATCAACAATATTGATGAGGGCTATGCTAAAATGGCGAGTTGGGCCAACCCACACACCCGTTAAATTGAGTCCTAAAAAATGAACCAATGGCTCCCTTCATTTTAAAGAGCTCCAAATCAGAACTGAAAGGTCGAGGCTGCAGCTGCACACACCTGAGCACAGGTATGACAAGGACACCGAGGATCCAAGGGCCTGACCAAGCAACTTGGAAAGTGGCACCAGGCAAAAGGAAGGTTCAAAGACATTCCATCAAGCATATCACGGAAAACTGGAAAACTAGACGGGACTACGGGGAGGAAGTCGAGTTTGCTGTTTCAACTGATTTTGTAGCTTTTTGAATTTTTGTACAACAGCGCCATCTGCTGGGGGATATGGAGCATTCAGGGACCACCTTAACTGCATTTGGACTCTCCTAATGCCAAAACCCCACTGCATGCCAGGCCTTTTCTCCCTGCACCATCGGGTGTAAGGCAGAAACTGGGCCAGACTACCAAGGGCCAATTCAGCGTTACCAGCGACCCTCAAACATGGGCACATCTTTGGGATACGAGGTGAAAATCCAAGTTAACACTGCAACATTACACAGAAAGTGGTTGCCAAAACCCATATCCTTGTTGCAATCTCTTTGTTGTTTTGGAGTACAGTATGTTGAATTTTCTTGGTGCCCAGTGTGTTCACCCGTGTCCTGGTTGCCTGGGCAGGCCCTTGAACCCTTAGTGGTCTCAGGTGTACGCAGGTACAGCCCCAATTTCTCAGTTCCACCTCGGGGTTTGAAGGTTGCGCTCTTTGGACAGACCCACTGGTTATGTTCTTGTGACGCAATTTAAAGGGTGCAAGGACTGGCACATCTCGCCACTTTGGAGCAGTCGTCTTGATTATCATGAATCACGTTGATCACCCATCGACGACAAGATTTTAGCCCACTTTGCCAACTGAACTAAAACTGAACTATTATGAATATTCATTTGTGCTTCTGTGTCGAGCATTTGACGTTGATATTCAGAGATTTTTTAATGCTGTCCATGGGTGGTTGTCCGGTATGGCAATATGTTGATTGACCTTTACTTTGTGTGATTTTAACGCCATTATTTGGCTGACATTTTATCATCACTGATGCTGGTAGCCTAATACAGTGCCAAGTGGCAAGCCTCTCCTTCACAAATGTGAATTCTCCTTCCTCATCTGTCACTCTGATTCTAAATGGCTCCTGCCACGCTTCTACTGCCCGCACATTCAGGCCTCACACCATCTGCTCTCACTTTCTCCAGCTACATGAGCCGATCCAAGGCAGAATTTTTCCTGAGACCCTCCACTGCAGCCACATGCCCAGTCCAAGGGCGGGTTTCATAGGTGCTGCCCTTTAAGGGTTCGATGGTCTCTCCATCACTGGCACACGCCTTCTGCGCAGGTCCTCAGGATTAGCTCCGCCCCATCTAGCAGCATAACTCTCTCTCTCTCTCCCCCAAGCTCCTCCCCTTCTGACAGTAACAGAATATTCATAAACTCAATTAATCGAGGTCAGGGTCACAGGGTGACGCAGCCTATGCTGGCAGCACTTGATGCAAGGCAGGAACCAACTCCACATGCCCAACAATATTTGAATCCAGGACCCCCGGACTGGGTGATGTGTTGGTGCTGCGCCCATTTCTGTTGTACAGCTCTTACGTTCCCCTGCCTCTGTTGGATTTGTCCTTCTACATCTCGGCCCGTGTATCTGATGTGACGCGTTTGACCCTTCTGACTTAAATGTTCACTTGTGGAATTGGCGTACCTGATTTTAATGCTCTTATTTCTCTCTTTTGTGTTTGTCTAAGCTCCGCTCCTTCTTTATCATTAGCTGCCGCTTATTTACTCTGACACTTTTCTGTTTGAACCTCTGCATTTTCACACGCCATCCTGCTCCCCTCTCATAACGTGCTTACCTCTCCATATCTCTGAAGTGATGTGTGGCGCCAAAGGTGCTGCCATCACGCACAAAGCAGCCAAGGCGTCTTCAAACTCAGCGCTGTGAAGAATGGCCCTCTGGGAGGCCTGCTGCAGAAACAAAAGGTGACAAGAGCATTGAAGATGGCAGGTACATCCGAAACCAGAAAACCGCACCAACATTCATGAAGTCCTGGGACGGCCAGAACTTCACTGTCTGAGCTCAACGGGCAGGTCAAGTTCACCACGTCGATGCGGCTCTAACTTTAGTGATAGAAAACCTTGAGCCACAGTGGATTTCATTTGATCAACCGAACAAAAAGACTTTAATATCAAAGTGAAAACAAATCTCTGCAAAGTAAATAATGACAAAGAGAGAACACAAAAGAACTGAGACACCCCTTCACGTCAGCCATGTGTGCTCAGGTCTTCATCACAGAACTGTCAGGTGTCGTGTCCATTTGTGAGTGGACAGTCTTTGTCAAGTCCACAAATTCTCCATTGGACTGACAGCCGGACTCTGACTCGGCCCTTCCAGTATCACTTTGGCTTTATGCTGGGGCTCGTTGTCTTCTCCCAAGTCACAGGTTCCTTGCAGACTCCATCAGGTTTTCTTCCAGGATTTCTGCGTATTCTACCCTCACAAGCCATCCCTCCCTGCAGAGAAGCATCCCCACAACCTTCACGCTGCTTTATGGTGGGGATGTTGTGTCTCTGATGATGGCGTTCAGTCTGATCAGTCAAAAGCTCCATTCTGGTCTCATCCCACCATAGACTTCTACTGAGATGTCCTGAGCTTTTTTTCTCTCTTTGCCACTCTCCTATAAAGCTGCAGCTGGTGAAGCACCGGTGGCACAGCTACCTGCCCCGTCTCGCCAATGTTAGCCACTGTAGCTTGTGACTCCTTCAGAGTTCTCAGAGGTCTCTCCCTTCACTTGTTTTGTGGATGGCCTGCTGTAAAGGACAGACCCCCGTAAGCTAACGTGTCAGTGAGATATCCTCAACGCTCTGCTGTTTAGACAACTGAGTCATCAGAAGGAGACTGCGGATGGACGACTACAGCTGTGCTTGAAAGTTTGTGAACCCTTTCGAATTTTCTAAATTTCTGCATAAATATGACCTAAAACATCATCAGATATTCACTCAAGTCCTAAAAGTAGATGAAGAGAAACCAGTTAAACAAATGAGACCAAAATATTATACTTGGTCACTTATTTATTAAGGAAAATGATCGAATATTCCATATATTATTAAATATATCATGTTGTATTTCAGAGGCCTTGAACATATTAAGGGAGGCTATGAAATCAGACAATTAACAGGGCATATGCTGCCCAATGTCAAAGATCAGGGGACCTCCAGCAGAAGAAAGACCCCCAAACACATAGAAAACCACAGAAGAAGAGTTAAAAGGCCAGCAGTGAGTCCTGATCTCAATCCAACTGAACATCTCTGCAAAGAGCTCAGATCTGCTACTGGCAAAAGGAATCCTGCAAACACCCAAGAGCAGAACAAACTGAGAAATAACCAACAGAAAGGGGCAAGATGCTTTTAGAAGGTGCGGTCTGGAGGCGGACATCATGGCATCATATTATGAAAGCGGTCTGGTACACCGTCCAGGTCACAGTGTCATCTTCTGCAGATCTTGTTTGTGCTGCACAGCTTTGTATGTTCTGTTCAAATATTCAAAAGACCAAATGTTGGTGCATTTCCAGTTATGTCTGAAGATACCAGAAACGCCAGGCTGCCAGGAATGTCGACCACGGCTGTACGTGTATACACGTCACATATCTCTGTTGTGTGGCCCATGTATTGTACACATGCTCCATGTTACTCATGTTGGTGTCCTGTAATAAACTGGCCAGATGATTACCCACATCAGGCGTCCTATGGACCCCATACCAGTGACACATTAAATATCTTACCTTAGCTTAGCTGACAAGATAAGCACATTTTCCTGCTTTAACCTAACAAAGTGTAATCGATCGACGCTATGATCTCCTCGACTCTCAAAACCTCTAAACTGAGCCTTAACTTGCAGGCGTTGGTCTCAAAGCTCCAATGAGGCTGATCAGCAAGGTGAGCCTCACCCCAGGCGTCCTGCCTGCACAGGCCCAACTAAAAGCGTTTCAGCTTTTCATATTCAAAAATATGCTCAGGAAGGGAAGAGGATGACCATTGAAAAACCCCTGGCCCCACAATACTAAAAATATATTTCTGAGTTTAACTCATAAAAGATAACATCTTATTTATAAAAGCGGCAGGAGGAGGTTAGGCCTAAAAGGCAAATCTCTCGGCAGTAATGTCAATAAACAAACCTGAAATTCTTAATCAAAAAGGAAAGGGAAAGCCCAAAATGACAGTGAAAGTAGTACTTAGTATGGGAATCAATAATCCAAAAACCAAGCCAGTGAACACCAGTGGCAACTAAGGGCACAGCACTGGCACTGTGGTCTCCTCAGACCTCTACAGTCCTGGGGCAGTGGCATTAATGAGGGTAACATGGCACACAAAAGACAGAACTAACAAATACACCCCCAAAACAGAATACGAAAAGGCAGAACATAAAAATAATACGTGCCGAGACACACAAACAGACCTCACAAAGTAATATTTAAAGGATTAAGAAAAAGAAAAGGCACATAATGGGATCCTGGCTTCTTCCTGTCATTTAGGAGGGACACATGACAAGGGACATTTTGCTTCTGTCTAAAGTAACTTTTTAAAAGTGTCACATACCGAGAGTGTGTTGGTGAGACCCATGAGGCGAGAGATTGCAGCGTTGAGCAGGAAGTCTTCTGTGAAGTGGCTTGTCACCTACAAATGAGCGAATGTCAGACATTAATGAAGTGACAGGCATAATGGCAGCGCCATCCTTCTGGCTCTATGACAGGTGAGGGCATTTTAGAATTACTTATTGCCACCGGCACCTTTCATTCACCCACCCAGTCCAGTCTAGAGTCACAGAGAGAGCTGGTGTATGCCACCCTGGACGGGGCGCCAATCTATCGTACACAAAGTCACGTAAGGAATCAAAAGGTTGAACATCAACGTTAAAACTGCCAGTCAAAAATCAAAACAAGAAGTCCAGCAAATCCTTTCCCTAAATAACTACACACATGAAGATTTGGTTGGATGATGAGAGCAGCATGGCTGCCATCTTATATGAGATAATATAAGATGTCGTCACTGGCACCTCATTGTCACCTGCCCTCATCTTCCCAGATCTCTCCTCCACCTTTGACACGGCCAACCGTCACAATCAAGAGGCGAATCGAACTGAAAGAGTGGGCTGGGATTTGCAGCTGGGAGATCAGTAAACCCAAAACATGAAATCGGTAAAGAGAACATCGGGGTGTTCACGAGCAAGAACCTGCGTAACAGTAAGAACGACTCAACACTAAAGAGTTGGGGTGAATCTGCAATCTTAAACACTCAGGAAATACACAAAGGTGTCCTTCACACCAATGCAACAGAACATCACACGTCACTGGCTTCCAGTCATCCCGGTCAACGACCCCAAATCCCAGCAGCCATGGAAAACAAAATGGAGAATGCCAATTAAAAACTAGCTCAAAATGAAAAACAAATGTTAGAAATGAATTCCTTGGGATTCAAAATCCTACTTTACATGCATACATTTTGTTAAAAGTCCAAGAAAAACCAGGAATCCATTAAATAGGACAGCTAACTGTGACACAAACCAGCAGTGGTGAGGAAAGGGACAGGAGCAAAAATGACAAAAACGCAGTTAAAGGCCCAACAAGGGGGCGGACGTAAATTACAAAAAAAACCAAAAAGGCCGCGACACATTCTTGTCATCCAGGCCACAATGTGATTGCATTTGTAGGAAACTAACAAGATTTGTCTATAAAACTAACCACAAAAGGTTTTTTTTTTCACCTGTGCAATGGCATAGTTTTTGTTTCCCCAGATTTTCTTCACTTCTGCCTTTTCTTTTGCACTCAGGCAGTCTGGTGAGGGTGTCACTCCGGAACTTCTTGCATCTATCAGTTTGGTCACTAAGGCCCACAGTCTTGACTGCCATCGGAGGACTCCAGGGATGGCATCAGCTAAAATATAAGAAGAGACATGTGACAGGTGAAGAGGACGCAGTGAACCCACTTTCAGTTTTCTTAGGTCAGATCAGGTTGAGGAGCCTGCACTGGTACAGCACGTTGGCACACGACGAAACAGCTTGGGATCCTGGTTGGCAACCCCCCTCAGACAGGCATGCGGTCCAGTGCTACTCCCCACAAATGACCCTCTATCTGTCACAGTCAGGTGTTACATGGTCGTCCCCTTGGCCTGGTCCAGGTGCTTGGGTCCTCAACAATGAGAATCCTGTGAGCTGATCACCCTCGGGTAATGATGCCACATGGTCGTAGTGCCGTAACCGACGCTCCCTCACCATGCAGGTCATGTGTCTCATTCAGGACTCCATGAGCAACACAAAGTCACACCAGCGGCCCCCGAGGACCCTCTGAAGAGACACAGAGTAATGAAGGAGTCCAGTCTTCATCTCATGTCTCACAAAGACGGAGCACCAGGACTCTAAAGCCTTGGACCTTCGTCCTTTTCCAGAGATATCAGGAATGCCACATATCTCTTTGCAGTGACCTCATGACCCCCCCAGCTCCATGTTTGCTGAAGCCGGCAGGTAGCACTGGGGCCTGACTGACTTACTGCTGGGGAAGTCACACCCAGAGCTGCCTTTGTTACGAGACTCCATTTCATGACAATACCTGAAAGCAGTTATGGCCGTTGATCTGGGGGTCAAGAGGCGAGTGTCCAGGCAGCAGGAAGAGAGGCCAGGGTGTGGAGAAGGCATTTGGTGCCAAGAAAGCAGGTTGCGTTTTGTGGAGCATTGTGGGTAAGGAGGCCAGCCACTGCACACTCCTCATAGATCATTCATTCACCCTTGTGCTGTACTTTATATTTTCTTACTCTTCCATCATGATAAATATTCTATTTGTTTTGCACTTTTGGCATATTTTGTCATTTTGGTTTTTGAGAGCTGATGGGAGACTTCTAATGTTCTGCCAGCACTAGGAAAATTTGACTGTTTTTTGATATAAATTGGGAAATGAAAAATTGTTGAAAACTTAGAGCAAGTTGGAAAAATGGGGGAACGATAAATTGGGCCTTCAGGTAGCAAGCAAAGGCCTGTTAATCAGATCATCGAGTAAATCCAACATCACACGCAGATTGAAGAAGCCACAGTCTCTGATCACCAGGAAGTGCCGACCTTTATCTGGTCACGACAGTGACATCACAAGCCACGCATTTCCATCACTTGAATGTGCCAACAGGAAACACAAGGGCTCAAAATGTGATGCAGCCAATAAGAGCCCTGCGCTACGACATGACACATTTGGAATAAGACAATCTAACACTTACGAGTCTGATTGATTATCGAATGACGCGGATCAGCTAGAGGGGCCGCATGCGTGGGGTACAGGCAGTCACATGTCACAAGGCCCCGAGTGTCCTGCTAGAAGAACGACAGGCCGCTCCGCTTGCGCCTGCTGCTTTAGATGAATTTTAAGGGCCTTCACCGTATGTCAGTTAATAAAATGTGATGCATCACGTGGCAGTTTGGGCCGACCTTTGGGCCAACAATAAAACGAGTTAAAGCACCTGGGAGTCTCATACAGGATGAGGCCCACCAACCATCATGAAGTGTAAGAGATGAACATCTGCACTCACTCTTCACGTCCCACAGGATGTCCTGCTCCGGGGGCGCAGCATAGAGGATGTACAGGCGGACCGTGTCGATGCCATACTGCTGCACCACTTCGTCTGGGTCGATCCCATTGTGTTTGGATTTGCTCATCTTCTCCCACGTTATCTGCAGTGGCCCTTTGGTGACAGCATGGACGGGAACGGGTCCTTCAGCCGCACAAAACGGCACATAGAAAACAAGGAGAGAAACACAAGTGAGGGCCGCCTGAGGATAAGTGATTACCATCTTTGTGCCCGATGCTATAAACGAGGCTGGCGGTCTTTGGCAGCAGGAGGATCAATGCCTCACCCAGATTGGCAAGTCAGGTTATGACGCCACAAAACCCCCCCCCCCCCCACCCCGCCAGTCTGGCACACAGATGCTGTGGCCACCATTTGTAATTTAGTAAATTCTCAGTCCCCAGATGTTTCCAATGTATCTCCAGGCCCCAACAGCCTCCAACATCATTACAGTTCTGTCCTCCATTGGGAACTCAGCACTATTGTAAGATATTCTCTTTGATTTCCGAAAAATCTAATTGGAGAAAAAAAAAAAAAACCACAGACACATGCATTTACTTGAAATCTGCTTTTAAAGTGAGGACTCTGGAGAGAGCAGGGCCAGACTTGCAGAGCCGAGACAAGATGAGGGCATCTCCCCCGACGCCAGGCGCTCAGCCCGCTTACCTGAGAAATCAATCTCCTCTCTCTTCAGGTATTGACCACTCTCGGCGAGTCGGAAGGTCTGACCCTTAATGAGGCCCTGAACGAGCAGCTTGTGGAAAGGCTCTCTGCAGGCAGAGGGGGGGAAACAGATGGCATTTTAAAGAGCGGGTCCGATCACATCACCAAACATGGACATGTGGCAGCAACCGGCAGGAAAGGCACTATATAATAGATAGACAGATAGATAGATAGATATGAAAGGCACTATATAATAGATAGATAGATAGATAGATAGATAGATGAAAGGCACTATATAATAGATAGATAGATAGATAGATAGATAGATAGATAGATAGATAGATAGATAGATAGATACAGTGGTGTGAAAAACTATTTGCCCCCTTCCTGATTTCTGATTCTTTTGCATGTTTGTCACACAAAATGTTTCTGATCATCAAACACATGTAACCATTAGTCAAATATAACACAAGTAAACACAAAATGCAGTTTTTAAATGATGGTTTTTATTATTTAGGGAGAAAAAAAAATCCAAACCTACATGGCCCTGTGTGAAAAAGTAATTGCCCCCTTGTTAAAAAATAACCTAACTGTGGTGTATCACACCTGAGTTCAATTTCCGTAGCCACCCCCAGGCCTGATTACTGCCACACCTGTTTCAATCAAGAAATCACTTAAATAGGAGCTGCCTGACACAGAGAAGTAGACCAAAAGCACCTCAAAAGCTAGACATCATGCCAAGATCCAAAGAAATTCAGGAACAAATGAGAACAGAAGTAATTGAGATCTATCAGTCTGGTAAAGGTTATAAAGCCATTTCTAAAGCTTTGGGACTCCAGCGAACCACAGTGAGAGCCATTATCCACAAATGGCAAAAACATGGAACAGTGGTGAACCTTCCCAGGAGTGGCCGGCCGACCAAAATTACCCCAAGAGTGCAGAGACGACTCATCCGAGAGGTCACAAAAGACCCCAGGACAACGTCTAAAGAACTGCAGGCCTCACTCGCCTCAATTAAGGTCAGTGTTCACGACTCCACCATAAGAAAGAGACTGGGCAAAAACGGCCTGCATGGCAGATTTCCAAGACGCAAACCACTGTTAAGCAAAAAGAACATTAGGGCTCGTCTCAATTTTGCTAAGAAACATCTCAATGATTGCCAAGACTTTTGGGAAAATACCTTGTGGACTGATGAGACAAAAGTTGAACTTTTTGGAAGGCAAATGTCCCGTTACATCTGGCGTAAAAGGAACACAGCATTTCAGAAAAAGAACATCGTACCAACAGTAAAATATGGTGGTGGTAGTGTGATGGTCTGGGGTTGTTTTGCTGCTTCAGGACCTGGAAGGCTTGCTGTGATAGATGGAACCATGAATTCTACTGTCTACCAAAAAATCCTGAAGGAGAATGTCCGGCCATCTGTTCGTCAACTCAAGCTGAAGCGATCTTGGGTGCTGCAACAGGACAATGACCCAAAACACACCAGCAAATCCACCTCTGAATGGCTGAAGAAAAACAAAATGAAGACTTTGGAGTGGCCTAGTCAAAGTCCTGACCTGAATCCAATTGAGATGCTATGGCATGACCTTAAAAAGGCGGTTCATGCTAGAAAACCCTCAAATAAAGCTGAATTACAACAATTCTGCAAAGATGAGTGGGCCAAAATTCCTCCAGAGCGCTGTAAAAGACTCATTGCAAGTTATCGCAAACGCCTGATTGCAGTTATTGCTGCTAAGGGTGGCCCAACCAGTTATTAGGTTCAGGGGGCAATTACTTTTTCACACAGGGCCATGTAGGTTTGGATTTTTTTTCTCCCTAAATAATAAAAACCATCATTTAAAAACTGCATTTTGTGTTTACTTGTGTTATATTTGACTAATGGTTACATGTGTTTGATGATCAGAAACATTTTGTGTGACAAACATGCAAAAGAATAAGAAATCAGGAAGGGGGCAAATAGTTTTTCACACCACTGTAGATAGATAGATGTGAAAGGCGCTATATAATAGATAGATAGATAGATATGAAAGGCACTATATGATAGATACTTTATTCATCCCAAGGGGAAATTCCCACACTCCAGCAGCAGCATACTGATAATAACAATATTAAATTAAAGAGTGATAACAATGCAGGTATAACAGACAATAACTTTGTATAATGTATGATGTCAAATCTAAATCCGTGAAGTTGTTCTCTCGTTCGCTAGCTAAGTGGATGTAAGATACGCCCTGGGGCCCCGCCCCCCCTCCCCTCAGTCTGCTGCGTCTCTCTCGGATTCATGCAAATAAATCGGTACCGCAAGCGAACTCGGGCTCAAAATCAGGCAGAATGTTCAAGCAAATTATACAAAAAAACAAACAATCAATCTAAATCCATTAAGTAGTTCTCTCGTGAAAAGCGGACAGACAGACATATGTTGGAGTTTAGATACAGGTAAAATTCCGTTAGACCTATTTCGTTGTAATGAGATTCTGTATTTGTCGCTATAGTGCTTTATTTAACTTGTGTCCAGGTGTTTGCAGTCATTTCAATAGCTTATATTGCGTTCATTTTAATCTACTCCTGTCTACAAGTTACGCTGACGAGAATTTCTCTCAGCATTTCCTTGTGATGATACACATTCAGGGTGCGACTGATGTCCAAACCCAATGGCTGAAGCACTGCCGTGCAACTGGGTGGGAGGAATTCAACGCCAACAGTATCTAAATGTTGTGGGCAGCACAGTTATCAATCAGGAGCCGAATCATCCTTTTCTTCTTCATATTGTGAGGTTTCTGAACTCTTTTGAGTCCCCACCCAATGGGACAACACGTAGAAGTGCGTCCCGAAGCCCCTGTTGCCGGGGCAGGACACCAGCAGGCTGACAGCGGTGCAGTGAAGCGCCACAGAAGCGAATCCTAAAAGATTGGGTGGCACTATAAGTCCCTGTCTTGCACCCCAAAACACGAGGCTTAGTCTCAGTACTTTAGCAAAACCAGCTTTATTCAGCGTGAAACAGGAACGACACGGTTATTTATTGTCACATGATCTGCCACTCTGCTCTACACAGACACAGCGGTCAGGCAGGGCCATGGCCAGGTTAGTGGCCAAGTAATCCTGTGCCCTGCATTTGTAATGTACCTTGTATCACCCATCGAGATCTTTCCTGTTTGCTTTGGCGGAGAGACGCATCAGAGCTGTGAGCCTGCTGTTGCCCCGGCAACGGATAAACAGTCTTTCACAGACGCGGTGATCGCACTTCAGGACGCTCCTCGACGTGCTGTCCGCTTGGGGGAGGTCACAAGAGAGTTTACAAACCTCACCTTTTCTTGTGCCGCATTAATAGGAATGTTTCTCCAACGAGCGTCACTGAGCCACATAAAAACGGCTTGACGTCTTCAAATGCAGCAGTTCGCATACGTTTGCAACCCGAGGTTTTTCTTCTTTTTTTGCTCGGCCTTTCAAGAAAGTTGACAGCGTCGATGGCGAAATCCCAAATTCACTGGCAACGTCTTTTTTCTTTTTTTTTTTATCGTTTTTTCGTGTCTGCCGTTTCTATAGGAGGGTGACAATGAGTTAAATTCCAATGGATGTTTTTCAAATGTTGACAAGAAAAAAGCAAAAAGTATCACTGAAAACCACCGGAAACAAACACAGCAAAGAAACAATACGAGGAAAGTTCGAAGAAAGAAAAAATAATGACAAAGTTTGTGTTTGGGGGACGTTGTGCACAAGTGAGCTGCGACCACAGATCTAACTGCTCGGTGGAGGATTCATTCAGGCATTTCACGGTCACTTCGTTGTAATGAAAGTATCTGCTGAATTTGCTTCGTAGTAACGAGATTTCTATAGACTCGTGTCATGTGGGGAAACTGCTGGGACCATAAAAATACTTTGTTGTAATCAAACTTTCATCGTAAAGATATTCGTTGTAACAGAAGGTTACCTGTATATAGAGATATTACTGAAACATAAAAGGACATTGTTCGATTTTTGCCTGAAAGGCCAGAAGTTTATGGTTATCCTCATTTTTGGGTATTATGAAATTACCGAACTTTAAACACCTGAGCCCCAGTTTGGACAGTTATGTTAAAGCCAGGGTTCCTCCCGGGTTATTTTTAAATTTCTTGTTGATTAATTTATTTGTTTGGAAAGCAAAGCAAAATGACCCCTTTGATTGGCTAACTAAAAAGATTACAATACGCAGGCTTTCGAGGCAACTCAGGCCCCTTCTTCAGGCATATTGTAATACACAAACTGGAGTTCCCTGTGTTTAAATCCACACACTAGGACAACAAACAACATTGGCAAATCTTTAAATGAGAAATCTTAAATGTAAAACATTAATAGGTTCATTCAGGCTAAGATTAATTAAACAGGAGAGAGAGGAACAATGTGTGGTGAAGATCTTTAGATAAGATAAGATAACTGTCCAACAAAGTCCTTTGAAGTTGGTGATGAGTTCTTCAAAACAATGTGGGTCTGTAGACGGGTTATCTGTGCCATTCTGAGAGATGCAAACATTTATTTGTTTGGTAAATTTTTGATTCTTTGGTTACTCTTCTCTATTATAATATTGTTCTGTATTTGTATTATTTATATTTGATGCCACTTTTATTTCTTTCTTGATTATTTGCATTGTTGTGGGTGGAGTCCCAAGAGGCAGGGCCTCACATATAAGGACCGCCCCCAGCCTTTGAAGGCCAGCTGGGTGTTGTTTGCAGTTCACTCAACGCACTTCGGTTGACAGTAAAGGGACTTTTGCTCTTTTTTTTGCTTGGATTTTTGTTGTCATTTTTAGGATTCAACTTGGTTTCTTTGGATTAACTTCCAGGCAACTCCTTTTGCTCCTTTTTGTTGCCCTGGTGCTATTTTTTGTTAATAAATACTTTTATTTATAAAGATTCTCAAAGGACTATTTGCTCTAACCAAAGGTTTTTCAACGTGTTTTCCCCTTCCTTTGAGAGTCACTTTGAACTATTGGGATATTTCAGTATATTTAAACATTCTTGGCCAGGCGTAGGCCTAAACCAGCCTCTTGAGTAAGCCGCTCAGCCTTCTCTGGGCCTTCTAGGCAGGATACTGGCCTGTTCTCGGTGCTGTTTTGGAAGCCCCACGCCCGAGTGGGCCGAGTCCTAATGTGGGCCCTTGCAGGCCAGTCAGTCTGCCATTTGAGTCTGGGGCTGGGCTGCTTTATAATCCCAGACAGCGTGGAGTCCTGATCCGACTTTGCTTTATTTTGAGGCCTGCTCTTCCTGTTGGCTATTTGTAAATGAACCAAATGAATCTTAGGCAGAGCAGAGGCCTAGCAGGAATTTTCTAAGGTTTTATGTAACTGATGATTTTAAATGTATAGAAATGTCTGCATTTTTATGATGTTCCATAATTATCCAAGGACCTTTTAATTGTGGATGGTAACGGGCACAGAAGGTAAATGTAATGTCTACTGCTAACACCTGACTAAATACAAAGATCTGAGCATTTGAGAGGGTGCAGGAGTGGGCCCGTCGATTCAGTGGCACCTGCTTTGTGCCCAATGTTGTTGGGGTCCCCGCTGCCCCCCCCCAATCATGAACTGCACTTGGCAGGGCTTCTCCTTACCTGTGTTTGGTCAGCTTGAGGTCTTTGCAGAAGTGGCTCATAAACCTGGCGTAGTACAGATGCATGACCGCATGCTCCTTCCCCCCAATGTACAAATCCACTGGCAGCCAACGGTTAACAGCAGGAGGATCAAAGGGCCTGTGAGGGAGAAAGAGACCATCGGTAAAGTGCGACAGCACTGGATACGTCAGCCTGGAACAGCAAAGCACCAACTCCGGGTCTTCATTATGGAGCCCTCAGAGGTTCTCTCCAGACAGGCCTCAAACATCACAGCATGGGTAAGAGCCGAGG
This sequence comes from Polypterus bichir lapradei, assembly GCA_026402145.1. NCBI lineage: Eukaryota > Metazoa > Chordata > Cladistia > Polypteriformes > Polypteridae > Polypterus > Polypterus bichir. The sequence goes on along the minus strand of JANRMT010062841.1, from coordinate 1,576,825 downwards.
TCTGAGCCACAGGACTTATGGGTAAATAACTGACCTTGTACTACACGGGGAAGGTGAGACGTGGACAACAACAATAGAAGATGTCAGGTTCAGCAGTTTAGTCACTCAGCCTACCCCTCTGGCAACGGCTCAGAACTGCCCTGTTTCTGCCAGGGTGTGGTGAAGGGTTACGTTTCTGTTGTTTGGTGTATTTATTATTCTGTTTATTTTATTCACTATCAATGGTTTACGTGTGGGTGGTCCCTGAGGCGCCCCAGTGGAAGGACCCCTCTGAGAGGAGTGGACCCTTCAGTGAGTCATTAATGTTTGGAAAGAGTGACTCCCGCGATTCTGGATATTTTGCTTCTGTTTGTGGTTTTTGAATATTAGATTTTGTCCTGGGTCTTGTTTGCTGTGGATTGCACTTTTAGACAAATCCCTTTTGACCGTTTTCTATTTTCTCTTGTTTACTGCCTATTCCTATATGCAGTGGAACCTCGGGTCATGACCGTAATTCGTTCCAAAACTCTGATCCCAACCCGAGGTTCCACTGTATATATAAAAATGCTAAAGTCTGTCTGCCTGTCACTTGATTACTCACAAACTACTGGCACCAGAATCTTGATCTAGAAATTCAAAAAAGTTTGGGCAGTTGCCACCGGGGGGCCATGACCCATGATCATGTGTTTATGGCAAAGTGATTAAGAAACCAAAATATCACCACGGAAATAATAACAAGAGCAACAAACATCTGCTGAGCATCAAGCAAATTGCAGAAAGTGATTTAGTGGCAAAGAATGAGAAAAGCCGTGCCAGGCTTGTCTTTTCAGGTTTTCAGGTTTCGACTCTGCACTGCTCTGTACTTCTCATTGACATCTTGCCCACCTTTCTAATCTCTTACCTTCCCTGACTGCTTTTTATTTTTCGCTGACTATTGTTATGAAGCGGAGAGTTCCTACACATAAAGTCTCAAACATGGACTCAAAAGGCCCAACAGAGGGGGAGTAAACCAGAATTACTCACAAATAAAAAAATGTTTTAATAACAATGCTTAAAAATATTAAAGCTTCAAAAAGCAATAAAGGTAAAGCCTTCAAAACAGGCAATCCGAAAAGTGAACAAAATCCCAATACGAAATCCAAAGAGTGGCCAAACGACGGAGAAAAGGTCACAAAATCCAGAAACTCAGAAAGATCAAACAAGCATAAAACACGCGAGAACTCACCAAAATCCTAGCACATTCACAATGAACCACAAGGGACTGTGGGGTTTGCTCAGGTAGCCCCTTGCAGCGATGGGCAGGTGACCACCCACGAAATACAAAAGACACTTTGATGCACAGAAAGTAAAACTTCAACAATGTTAACATAAACTACAGACACATAAATGAGACCCTTAAACCCTAGTTGGGGGTCCCTGGCTGATTAATGCCAACTGTCTCCCGCCCGGCCCTTTTCGCTTTTTCTCAATAATCTTTACAGATGATTTGTGTCTCAACTGAAGTGGCGGAAGTCAAGCTGACCTACTGTCACACTTCTGGCCATGACGCCCGAACATTCAAGTTCTTTATGACACCGTGGCCTGTCACCTTCTTCACAAAATGGTCCCAGAGGCGAATTTGGATTGTGGGCCTTGAGTATGACTCCCCTCCTCTAACCAGATGATAACCCATTTGATAATCCTCAGGGGGTCCTGCTCTGGATTTGCCCATTTTCCTTTACTTGAACCTTTTAGCACTGGCACTTCTTTACCAGGCTGGTTATTGAGTGACATTGTAATGAAAAAGAAAACTGGTATGAACTCCAAAAAACTATCCTGGAAAACGATCTTCACATCCTAGAAATGGGATTTTAAATGGAGTTCATTGACAAAATGAAGGCTGCAATGTTAATCAGCCCCACAAGAGGGCAGCAGAATGATTTATTTCAGCTGGCTAAACAGTAAATGAGAAGAAGCCCCTCTTACTGGAGGGGGGGGTGCGGCTCGAGACCATAAGGAGGCGCTCTTCTCAAATATTTGTAAGCTCATCCTGTTTAAATGCTGCCAAATGTCCAGAGATATCGTCAGTTTGTTTTAGACGGAAAGTGAATTATTTAAAGAGCTTCAACAAACAGAGCTGTGATAGATGAAGAAATGTGGAGGATGACCATAAAAGGCCAAATGAGAGGAAAAACTCCACGGCACATTCCCTTTTTTTTTGCTTGGAAATGTATTTTTATGAACAGCTGACCAAATGACCTGAGCCCGTGCCAGCTTTACAACACAGTGATCGGCTGGCCTTTCACTTTGCCATATTTGGACAGCAGGCTGCTGTGAGAGACCCTCTCGTCACCATTCAAGTGGGTGCTGCTGTCCACTGGGGAAGAAGTGATCACCAAGTGGGACCCTCAGTGTGACCCCCTGGTGGCTGCAAACGTCACACTGTCAATCACAAGGTCAGCAGTTCACACAGTGTGGCCCCCTAGTGGCTAAGTGGTGTACTGTGATAGACCCGTTGTGATCCTAAGAGAGCTACTCGGAGAAAGAAGAGCGGCCCCCTCTACTGTTGGGCTGACCCTCAGACGGCCCCCCACCGGCCCCGTGCACCCCCACAGCATTGAAGTGTTGGATTGTAACGCATAAGACTGCCACTCACTGACCACTGACTTCCTAAAGGCCTCCAGCAAAATGCTGCACCACAGTGAAGAGAAATGGAAACTGCAGGGCCCTCAGTAATGTGTGCTTTTAAACATCGTCTTTGTCACATGTAGTTATTCTTCACACCAGTATAGCGCCTTTCACAAGCCATCAGTTCTCTGACATGAAATGAATGAATGAATGAATGAATGAACGATTGAACTTTTACACAAAACGCGAGTGGATTGGACACACCGAACTCGGCTTCAATCCCACTCTCGACTCCCTGATCCCAAGATCAAAGTGCAGACACAGTCGGGCGCAGTGTGAACGTGTGATCCGCAGCTCACTCAGGCCCAAAGGCCGAGTGACAAATGCACATCCACCGTGACAGTGTTATGGGATTGCTACGTGTTTAGTGGGGTCTAACCGCTGCTGCTCTTTTGCAGGTTGGTGTGGCAACTGCAAGTTAAGCGGAAGATGTGTGTGCCAAAGCAAAGTGAGTAGTGCCAGTCAAACATCTCTGATTAAAAATTGAGATTCACCACAGCCTGCTCCTCAGGTTCAACTATGGAAAGACACAGGAGAAGGGGGGGGGCACTTACTTTTTCACACAACCATCAATCCTTATTTCACTTGGCTCATACGTCTTCAGCGTACCTCACTGTGACGGCTCTTTTTATCTTTAGTCAAGTCGGATGTTTTTCTGGTGTGTATTCCTCGTTTCCCCTCATATAATATGGCAGTGCGCACTGGCAGGCGGTGTGGCATAGTGGTTAAGGCTTCGGACCTCAAACACTGAGGCTGTGGGTTCGAATCCCGCTACTGACACTGTGTGACCCCGATCAGGTCACTTCACCTGCCTGTGCGCCAATTGGAAAACCAATGAAAATGGAATCCACCGTATCGTAAGTGACACAAACTCCCTCGCATAAAGACGTCAGCCTCCAATGTAAATTTATTTATTGAGTTTCTGTAAAAACAACAAATTCCCTGCTGGGGATAAATAAAGTGCTAGCTATGCCCTAATCACGCTCCTTATGTAGACCTTTATCACTTTTTACTTCCATATAAGAGACACAGGTCCTGGTGGCTCAAGCCCACCCACCTGCCAGGTCTGACCCCGAGTGAGTTAATAAATTTTACTTGCCACGCTGAGCGTCTGGAGACTCTTGGATGGGCCGAACAAATTCAAAATCCCGCCAGAAATGCAGATAATCGATACGGCCTTCGACATCCTCACAGGTCTTTGTGGTCAATCGTCTTTACTGACAACTCCAAATTTCAAGTGTCAGACGTCTGATCAATTTCAGTTTGCTTTTAATCAATGCAGTGGATGACCGGGGGTCCTCCTGGTGGAGTTTAAAGCCCCTGCTCATTGGTGAAAGCGGTGGCCACGATGGCAGCTCAGCACTTTATTAAACAGAACGGTGTGAGAACATCAGAATCTGTAGACGCCCACAGTGGGCAGAGCGAGGGGCACGGGGGCCACACGTGCTGGACTGTATATAGCGTCCTTCCACAGTGAGGCACTTGTTCTGTCTTTCTGCTTTATCTCCGTATCAGGGACAAATCTGGATTCTGTTGTTTGTTTTTTTTTTTTGACAATCCACCCTCATATTCAAAAATATGAAAAATTATTATTCAAAATTAATAAAAACAACTATAAAAATTGAACATATAGACAAGGGAGGGGAAGCTCCCTGACTGTAACAAAACACTAGGGGCCTGAGAACACCTCCACCTGGAAAACCTGGTCAGGGTCAGTGAGGGGAGACAACACGACAGCACGGAAACGAGCAACCAAATCACGTTCTATGTCAAGAGACGCATCTGGAGAGGACCGTTTGACCCCGTTAAGGTAAAAACGCCCAAAAACGTAAAGCTAATGCAAAGCTCTAATCGTACAGCATGTTGTTGAAATGTCAGTCTGCAGATTCAGAGCACACATCACCAGAGTCTGAGATGGCAGGCTGGAAATACCAGCGGCCCCGCCCACTGCTCATTCTGACCAATCACAGGCGTGACGGCTGTCTGGGTGGGTGTGCTCGGCTGCTGACTGGCGTGTCCACGGTCTCCATATTGCTTGTCCTGGTTACCTCTCTCCTCACTGCTCTTATCAGGGCACAAAGAAGGCAGATTTTCAGTTGGCATTTGCCCAGACCAGACTGACCCTCCATGTCACTGTGGGTCATGCCAGCTTCAGTTGTTTACAATGAGTTTTATTTATAGAGCGCCTTACTCAAAGCCACAGGTGGTTTCACAATATTTAAAAACAGAAGGGGAATTAGTCAAGACTTCTCTACGCTTTTCTTATAATTTTGCTTGGCCTGGCCATGCAGCTTTTCCCAAGGACCTGTGTGTGTGTGTGTGTGTGTGTGTGTGTGGTCACAGTGGTGAAGTTCTCACCTGCATCAGTCAGTCACTTTCTCTTGTTGTTTTCTACATGTAAACACGGCCGCTCCACTATCCGCTTTCACCGAAGAAGAGCAGCGAGCGCTGATCCGTCGTTTCATTTTGGCTGAAGGAGCTTTCTGCTCAGTGTGGAGATGGAGTGTTACCATGGTGGAGTGTTCATCAGTGGACTGAGAACTTCAGAAATGGTCAGATAAGCGTTACGCATGAAGGAGCAGTCTGACGCCCGTTAATGTTCAACACTAATGACAACACTGTCTGCACCGTGACCCTGACCAGCCGATGAGGGACCATCCATGAAGTCATATGCAAATCAGTCGATGTGACATCATCCACAACGCGCGTGGCTTTCATAAAGTCTGTGCAAGATGAGACCCTGGTGGAACATAAGCACAATCGTCTAAGCACCTGTCAATCCTCATTGGACCACCATGGCAATGAAGGTGAGGCATCACTGGAGATGAAACGTGGATGCATCACTTTGAACTGGAGAGCAAAGAGCGGTCGAAAAGGAGAACTGAACCCACGGCAGGGAAGGGGATGCCCACCGTATTCTGGGACTCACAGGAGCATCATGAGCAGAAGAGTTCAGCTGTGAAGACTGCATGTTGTTACAAGATGGACCCTGCAATTCCAATCGAACGCTGAGGCTTATTTTTGAAAAGGGTGGTGTTGTTGCACGACAATGGACGGCCACAAGCTGCTGCTCATACTCCTTAAAGGCTTCAGCGTCTGGGATTTGAGATTTTGGACCACCCTTCGGATAGCCCTGGCCTGATTCCCTCAGACTGACATCTGTTTGGTCCACTTAAAGAGGTCGTTGATTTCCAACGGACCAACATGTGAAAGAAGTAGAGCATGCGTGGCTGAGGGAGCAACCAAAGACAAGCTTGTGGAACGCTGGGTGAAGCACCTTGAAATGCAAGGGGACGAAGTTAAAGACATAAGGTGACCGAATGTTCTCTACTGTAGTTAGACTACATTTTAGAAGTCGTGTGTGGATAATCACTGACTTGCCCCTGGCAGGAATAACAAAGCAAAACAAGTCAAAGGGTGAACTTCAGCAGCCAAGGAAGACAGAAAGGCCTCAAGAGGGAAGGACGAAGCGCCAGGAGGGAAAGGCAAATCAACTACGGTGGGCCAAAGCGGCTTCACCCCGGTCAGCCCTCTGTCTCTGTGGCCAATCAATGGCGGCTGCTGCTGCAGGGGATACTCGGGACCCTCTGATTAGGTTGTCACCCTTTACTCTTCCCGATTGTCCTTAACTCAAGGTGCTATCTACACACACATACATATATAAAACGCTGATCACCTGTGACTCTGTCCTGGAGAATTAAAGACATTATATTAAAAAAGAAAAACGGAAGAAGTTTCAGTCTGCCTGTTATTAGTGTTTCATTTTGCTCAGGCTGATTAGACTTTATTTAAATCCATCCATCCATTATCCAACCCGCTATATCCTAACTACAGGGACACGGGGATCTGCTGGAGACAATCCCAGCCAACACAGGGCGCAAGGCAAGAAACAAACCCCGGGCAGAGCGCCAGCTCACCACAGGGCGCACACACACACACCAAGCACACACTAGGGACAATTTAGGATCGCCAATCCGTCTTTGGACTGTGGGAGGAAACCGACGCAGACACGGGGAGAACATGGAAACTCCACGCAGGGAGGACCCGGGAAGTGAACCCAGACGGGTCTCCTTACTGAGAGGCAGCAGCGCTACCCAGTGCGCCACCGTGTCGCCCGACTTTATTTACATGTCTCTGTAAATCTAAATCTACAAATATTAAGTGTCCGCAGCTCAACAATACGATTAATGGAGAATTAAAGTTTTTGGAATGAGTGCCGGAGGACGGAGCAGAAGACGCAGATGCTCTTTGTGCCTTTTCCGTGCTGAAGCAGGATGTCACGTTAAAGCTGCTGCTCTTTACTTGAGGGGCTTTCCCACCGCAGGAACTTTGTTTTCGGGGAGCAGTGAGTTTGTTATTCTTTACATTTTCTTTTCAGTATTTTACTGCACATTCTGTTACTGAATGTTTTGTCGTGTTTTCTATTCCTCGACTTTCCCCTTTTGTATCCATGACTGTGTAGCCTCCAGTCTCACAGACTTGCCACTCTTTATAACGTGTTGTACTTTATGACTTCTCCCCACCTTCCCTTCTACATTTATAACCTCAGGCAGATAAGGTGCAGTGAAGACGAGCAGGAGTCGAGTTACAACTTTAAATAATGTATTATTGGGAATATATAAATAAATAAATAATAACAATAAGCAAAGTACAAGTGAACACTGGCAACCATGATGAGGATGAGGTTAGGAGCAGGCGCTGATACAGCGCATTGCCGCACCCACCACACGACAAACCAACTCAGGATCCAGATTCGGACCCGAGTCCAGCCATGCAACGGGTGATACCTCAGCGCCACACGAGTTCAGATGGAATGGAACAGTGCGAGGATTTTTGTGTACAACCTGATAAATGCTGATATGGAGTTTCAGGAGACACATGGACTTGTAGTTACTTGAAATGTCTCGAGTTAAGACAGGTGACATTTGTGGTCAGCTCTGCCTGTCTCTGTGGCTGCCAGCTGTGCTCCTCATGGCAATTGTGTGACAGAGAGAAGCGTCTTCATGGTGATGTTTGTAAGGGAGGGAGGGGTAAAGCAAGCAAATTTATAGATCCCTGTCCAAACCCTACAGCCAATAGGGCGTCGTGGTACAGAATGGCCAATTCCAAACAGCTGTACTTCAGACCAAAGGGGCACACAATACCTTTCACACCTGCCCATTTGTTGAGCTGATGTTTGCCAGCTCTGTAATTTTGGCTTTCCTGTGGGGGCTGACTGAGAGGGTCCTGAAGAGAATCACTGGATTCAGGCACTCCCCCCGTCAAGTCAAGTCAAGTCAAGTCAAGTCAAGTTGGGGGGCCTGCACTGGTACAGCGGACCACTGCACCCGCCACACGACGAAACAACTCGGGATTCCGGTTGGCAACCCCTCAGGCAGATGACCCTCAATCCGCCACAGCCAGGTGTTACGTGGGCGACCCCTTGGCCTGGTCGGTTTGCCCTCTCCCTTGTAAAAGTTTAGGGCTTGTGTAGGCAGTGACACGCGGGCACACGGGAGGCAGCTAAAGGGCTCAAGAGAAGGTCATCGAAAACCCTGTTGTAAAATGACAAAGAGACTCAGTCCTAAAAGGACCATCAACCCACTGTTGTTCTTATCAGTGATCGCCATTAGTGGTATAAGATACAAATAAAGACATACTGTACAAAATATTTATCAACGTATATGTAAAACTTCACACCACCACACTGAATGCACTTGTGTTTTGTGTCAGTGCTGCTCAATGAATGGCACTGCGTTTATCGCGGACTCTTTTTTGACCTGTTGACCCGTAGACCTCATGACGCAGCAGCTCAGGCCCCGCCCTCCACCTTTACAACGGCCCCCTCCCTGTTGTCATTTGGCTCTCCTTCTCTCTCAGGATTTGCACTTCAGTTGTCTTTGATCCCCTGGCTGTTGCACTTGTCCCTGGTTTTGGTCAGGATTTCATTTTCACTTCTCTCTTGCGTTGTTTTGAATTTCTTTATTAACCAAAGAAGATTATTTTGCGTTTTGGGCCAGGGTTTTATACGGTTTCCCCTCACCCTTTGTAAAGGTTTAGGGCTTGTGTAGGCTGTCACACACGCACACACGGGAGGCAGCTAAAGGGCTCAGTAGAAGGTCACTCCCGGCCAGACCAGGGGGTGGCAGGCTGCACGGACCCTTTTGCTTTTTTCCCCCAAAAAGGAGACCAAATGCAGGAAATTCCGCCTGGGCCCTTGAACGTCACTTCCGGTCCCACCCCCTGAAGACGTCACTTCCTCCCACCATGTCTGTATCTAACCTCAGTTCTGTTTTGGACTCTTGTCTGTAAAGACCATTTTCTTTCAACCTTTTCAATTTAGTAGCCATTTTGATGTTAAGGCTCAATGATTTATCACAAAGCTCACTCATACAAGGATGAGGCCTGCTTTGGATCTGAAGCTAGTTTTGAGATTTGTGAGCCTCACAGCTCTTCATCCTTCATTTCTGATGAATTTCTCTTTCAAAATATTTTGCCAACACCAGGGTATCCCCTCGTACTGTTAGACAGGTAAGACCACCTGAAGGGATCTGACGAGTGATCACTGAGCCCGGCATTGCTAGCACTCACTCACCTCTTGTCATTATGGGGGTCCACATATCGGAAGTAATACCATGAAGAGTCCACAAATGTGTCCATCGTGTCCGTCTCTCTCTGGGCAGCACGGTGGCACCTGTGGAAGAAGCAGAAATGCAGGGTGCTGTGTCAAGAAATAAGCATGGCTGCCGTTCAACATCTAAAAGTAGCAACGGGGCGGAACAGGAGAAGAGCCACTTTAAAGACCCCAGACCCAAACTGCCCACCTACACATGAGGGCATTGACTGACAAACAGCAAATAGACCGGGCTTGACTTCCATCAAGCACACTTTATAAAGGCAGAGCTACAGGACAATGGTCTGCAATGTTTGTGAGCCATTACAAAGAACTAACTCGAATAACCAGCACGGGTAAGGAGCTGCAGTACAGTATACAGTATACCACACAATAATGAAAAGAGCGGGCACTTCATCAAAGACAAATGACCTACGAGAGCACAACATAAGGCATCAATAAAGTAACACAGCCCGACAGTCGCAGAGCCACTTCATTCAGTTCTGGGTTTAACGGGGCTGAAGCCCATCTTGGTAGAACTGGGGGCAAGGCAGGAATCAACTCTGCCCAGGGTGCCAGTCCATCATGGGGCCTGGTCGGGCACACACCTTCATTACACTCTGCACGGGGCTGATTACCAGCTGCTGATGAGGAAGGAAAGCCCATCAACACGACCAAGCAGATTTCCAATTATTCGGATCCAAAGCCTCTGCTGTCAAACTCACTGGCTCTCCTGAGGTGCTGATCAATGAGCTCATCCTAAAGTGTCACCTACGTCATGTTTGGTGACAGAACAGGCTTACTGCAGGATTGGGAGGTGACTGGAATGACTCGAGTCATTTGGTTCAGAATTCTGCAATTTGAATTCTTATTTTTGACAATTAAAAAAATAAAATAAAATGGGGTGGCACCATAAAGTGTGCTGCGGTCCCCTGTTTCACTCGCCCTCCTAGGACCATCAGCTTGTTCTTCTTTGGGGTCCACATGAGCTCAGTGGGTGCTCCCATTTCACTTCTACAGCCTAAAGATTCACACTGAGACACAGATCAGTGTACTGGGATGGTCTATAAGAGAGATAGATAGATAGATAGATAGATAGATAGATAGATAGATAATGTGAATGGCGCTATATAATAGATAGATAGATAGATAGATAGATAGATAGATAGATAGATAGATAGACAGATATGAAAGGCACTATATAATAGATAGATAAGAAAGAATCACCAGAAGCTAGCATTCAGTTTGGTGTCTGCTTACAGACTGTGTCCTTAGAGATGAATTCACAATTCATCCTTCCATTTTGTAAGGTAAATCACTTTCTGAAAAGAGGTGACGGCTCTGGGTGCCCCAACACTTTACCTGCATTGTTTCCCTCTTTACAATAAATACAGCAGACAGACACACAGGAGTGGCACGAGAGAACAGACAGATGTGAAAGACTCTATACAATAGTACACAGACAGACGGCTGTAACAGGTACTACAGTATATGATACATCAATATAGGTGAAAGGCGCTATAAGACAGATAAGCATATACAGAAGACACTATATATATAAGAGGTAGCTGATAAATGCATAAACACTACATGACAAACAGGTTGATAAAGTGGAGGGAGCTACTAGACAGATAAGATATGCACTGTATAACAGATTGGTAGACGGGCAGAAAGACTGAAAGACGGTACAGAGTAGACAGACAGATAATGTGAAAAGAGCTAGACAGATATAACAACAGTAGGTCGCTGACAGATAAATGAAAGGCACTACACAACATCTACATACATGTGAAAGGCAGTATACAATGGACAGGTAGACAGAAAATGTGAGGGTTAGGGTATTATATATTAGACAGAGACATGATTGATAAAAAGGAAAGGCAGGACATAACAGACAATGTGAAAGGAGCTATATGAACAGCAGATGAAAGGCGTCACTTAACAGATAGATAAGTGGATGTGAAAGGCACAACAGATAATGTGAAAGCACAATATGAAAGGCAGACAGATAAATGAAAGGCACTATATAACAGGCAGATGTGTGATATGATAGAGAGATAAAGTCACTGTGTAATCTATACAGTAAATAGGATGGCCGATGTAAGGCACCATATAACAAATTGATACACAGATGTGACACACACTATATCGTAGACAAGACACTATATAATCGGTAGGGCACTACATATCAGACGGATATCAAAGATACAATATGAGGAAGAGACAGTGGATGTAAGGCACTATATATATACTAGGCAGGTAGCTCTGCTGATGAAGGCCGCGTCTGCTCCATTTTCATCCTCAGATTCCTCCAATTAGAACTTCAGCAGGTCTGACTTCATGACGTCCTCAGCGACGTTCCTGCTTATTGTTCAATGTTAGCAGCAGACAGAAAAGGTTAGAAAAATGTTCTTCTTTTCCACTTTTGGTACAATTTACCAAAGTTTTCCCAAAGGTCACCCTTTCAAAATGCCGACCGTGAAGTGAACGCCTCAGTCACCCATCTTTTATTAAGGGAAATTCAAGCAGTCTGGGTGCTGATGGCATCATCAGTGTTTAATTTGGGTGACATTTACAGCAGACCTGCCTCCCACATCCTTAATCAGTTTATGAAGCTCGCAGGACTTCCTTGTGCGTCAGGAGGCGTCTTTTTATTAAATCCTCAGCTCTTCTTTATTTAGCGACTCCCATATCCATGGCGACAATCAGGGCCCATAAAATGCGTAAGGAAGTCTGTCAGGTCAGTGCCCAGGTGCCATTCACCTGAGAGTGCTGTCCTTTGGTGAAGTAAGTGTGCCGGCGGGTCGACTGGTGACTCCAGTATGAGAGTGTGCCCCCTCACATGCGTGCTGGGCTTTCCCCAGTCTTGAGCCCACAATCTGGAATAACAGATAAAAAGAAAGGCTGGCAGGACACTTGAGCACCCGTGACCCACCTATCACGGGGAGCACATTTGTCTTCATCTTACAAATAAACAAAATGGGGTGGTGGGGACCTAAAGATACCATAATGATAATAATGCAGGACTTTGAATTTGGGGTGGCACAGTGCAGACCCACATGCTGGCTTTGAATTCGGTTGTTGTCCTTATGTGCCCCCCTTGTGTCTTCCCACCCCAAGTGGATTGAGTGGCCCTTGTCATGGAGTGCCCCCCCCCACCGTGATATGTAGACAGGCTGTAGCCCCCCCACTGTAATACTGAACACATTTGAGTGGGATTCTTTTTTTGTTTTTGATATACTTTGTTTATCCCCAAGTAAAAAATTGTCTTTTCGCAAGAGGGGGTCAGAGCACAGGGTCCGCCATCGTACTGTGCCCCTGGAGTAATTTTCATTTAGCTGACATCTTTGTCCAAGGCAACTTACAAAGGTAAACCATAACTCATACAGCATGCCATGTCTCACAAGTGGAAAAAAAAGAGGGTGGACTGTGGGGTGGGCACAGTGTAACCTGTAATGGCTGCCTTTGGATTCAGACCGACTCAGCCCCGATGACATAGTGGCACCGTGGTTAAGGCTGCTGCCTGGCAGCTCGTGGGCCCTATGTGTAGATTTCACGTGTTCTCCCCAAGTCCCTGGACTCGCCAATCAGTGTAACGCCTTCATCGAAATCTTCAGTGCCAGCTGTGATGTGATGTCACTTTCTGACACACATGCCTGCCATTTGCTGGGCACCACAGCTGACTGCCACTCCTGGGCATAACATCTCAGAGGTTTGAGAAATGTCATCATTAGCTCAGTGGACATCACTTGGGGTGTTTCACTCATATAGCGCCTTTCACTTCAAACTTTCACTTTTTCTCAAATCCTGATGGTGTGAGTTCAGATCCTGCTACTGCCACTGTGTGACCTGAGCAAGTCACTTCACTTGTCTGTGCTCCAACTGGAAACACAGAAACAAATTCCACCAACTGTGTCTCAAATGTTGTAAGTTAGTAAATCGTTCATTATTTCAAACGACTGCTTCAAGGTTAGGCACATGTCATCTGGACCAGGGGTCCTCTACCCAGCACACCCGTACCAGGCCATCAGTCACAGCGTGCCCTCCCATATGGTCCTTGGGTGCAGAGTCCCATTTGAAGGTGACGTAGTGGAGGACAGCTGGTGCCCCGGTGGGCCGGTACCTGGGCTGTCACTCAATTCTATACAACTATAAAACATGAGGAAGTCCCCGGGGCTGAATACATTTCTGAGGCACAGTAAAGGTGTAGTCCACATGGGTGTCGCCTGCTGGTCTGAGGTGCCTACTGTGGCTGGCTTCCTGTACAACGGCACAGGGTTTGCTGCCAGCAGTGGGCCTCGTGATATCACAACCTTCTGTCATGGGTGACGAGGTGGCCGTACGCCACAGTGAGAATCCAAGAGCGCCAGCTCACTCACCCCTCAGATGTTCTTGTGGCCACATCAGTAGAACAGAAGGCTGACGCTGCACTAAGACAACATCAAGTGGCATGATATCCCTGAGGATCCCTGAGGGATGGCGGACGTCAACTCCTCGCATTAACAATGCAGGATTCAGTACGCCCTTCAGTGCCAGTTTGCTACGCTGTTGTCTGCCTAGGTGGTCCAGGGGATGAAAGCTGGCACATTCCCACTCTGTGTAGAGTCTGCATGCTCTCCCTGTGTCTTTGTGTGGGTTTCACTAATCAGCCTATCAGAGTGAGTGAGTGGGCCCAGCGACAGACTGGGATGCCATCCAGGGTGGCCTCCAGCTTTGTGTTGATGCTGCCCGGTGACAAATGGGTTTAACGATAGATGGACCTCCTAACCATCTAAAAAATGAAACTTAAAAAGGCCTGGGTGAGTCAGTTCTGAAAGTGCCCGGCATTGGACCGACTCCCCCCGACCACGACTATTTACCACCAGCGAGGCTGAGATTGGCTCCCACTTCCTTTGTCCTGATTTGGTTTAAGTGGGTTTCAGGCCCAATTAACAGAGAGATGCAAATATCCTCATTTACATAAAGGAAAGCCCTTTGCAGACAAATTTATTCAGGGGTGGTCCTCACTCCCCATCACAAATACCAGGACTGGGACCCTCCACTTTGGGGCAATGGCCACTTCTGCCACGGTGACCTCTATGAATTTATGTAAAATAAATAGAGAAGCCGAAATCAGGTTGGCCATAACTTTCAGGTCACCTCACTGGCACCTGATCCTGAATGCGACTCTAACAAGAGACCCTGAAGTGCCACATGCTTGAACACCAAAGAATCTTCTTAGTGGCCATGACGGCGACCTCACCAAACCCAAACAACTGTCAAGCCCTGAGGATGGGGTTACTGAGCCCCTTGTATTAAGGAAGAGGTGTCATTCAGGTGACACTTACCTGGGACATGTGCAGTGCAGCCAGTCTGATTCTGTAGCCAGCGGGGAGGCCCCCTTGCCAGTGAAAGACTCGACTTTGGGCAGCAAGACAGGCAGGTCACCTTCAGGCACAGGGACAGCACCACAAGACTGGCAGTGGATGATGGGGATGGGTGTGCCCCAGTAGCGCTGGCGAGAGATCAGCCAATCCCGCAGCTTGGCGCTGGTCAGGTACCCGCCGGCGTTCCTCTCAATGGCCCACTTGGTGATGGCCTTGAAGGCAGCTGCTCTGTCCAGTCCTGTAAACTGGGAACAGAAAAACAAATCCTGGTCACTGATGGTGTTGGCTAAGGAGCAGAGTACAGGGGACAAATGTCCAAAGTGACTTACAAATGGGGAAAAAAGGCAACTAAGAATTCTCCTGGAAGAAAACTGAAGTCTAAAAGATTTTGAAAAAAAACAAAACAATACAAGGACCCCAAGGGCATTCTGGGGGTTCAAACGTGAACACAGAAAACGGTCCATCATGAGGGCTTCAGGCTTCATCAAATAACAGCAGGACTCTGCTTCAACACTGGCACAAGCACATTCACAATGACCAAGTGGTGTGACTGTTGGCCCCCTGCTCTCATGAGACCACCCACTCCGCTGTGATTACCCCACCACAGGCCGTCACTGTGTAAAATGTATCACGTGGTCCTCTTGTGTTACTCTGTAATGTAATACTCTGGCTTTGTGTCGACTGCTAGGCTTTAATAATCTAGAGTGTATCTAGCGCCTTTGCAGGGCTAAAAGGATCCAAAGTGTCTGTCCTGGCATCACAGTTAACACCAGCTGGCACACACCATGGCTTCACCTACCAAGACACAGCACAGCCATATTCCAGCTCTCCGGCGTCATCAGACTGCAGTTTATATAGCGCCTTTGCAGGGGTAGCTGCACTCCATCAGTAGAGCGCCTTTGTGTATGATGAACGCTGTGCACCATGTGCTATGAGGCTTTATCAAGCTGTATTTTATATAGCGCCTTTACACAGTGCCCGTCTTCCTGATAGTAACACTCCCTTCTTTATAGCTCCTTGTTCTTTTTTATTATACAAGGCCTTTCCTTACAGGATTACCTGGACACACTGCTATTTACACTCCCTCTCTCTCTCTAAAGGTCCTTTCCTAATAACGACTGCGGCGTGTCACATCTCGAGGCTTTGTCACTCTGTTTTTACACAGCACCTTTACAGGGCTAAGGGGACACTCCACAGCTGTCCTGGTAGCTCTGTGCTTCGTCTGGATGGGGTGGGGTTGGCAGACTACAGCCTCAATTTAGGTTTGCCAAGTGGTCCAACATGTAGCACCCTTCACAAAGATGCAGGGGAATCAAACGGTATCACAGGATAAGGGACATGATCACTTGGATTGCCATCCATCGTTAAATGGCAACCTTTAAATCATTTAGTGCCAAGCATTGCTCACATCCCCATAGCACAGACGTAATGGCCTACAGATGGGTAACGCCATCTTGAGCCAACATTTCGACTCTTCTGTGTCATGATGCTGGCACCCAACTGAACCTCCTATTATTAGGATCAGTTCCGTGTCGTACCCATGATGACACTCCCGTGGTGACCACTCCCACAGGCTCCACCCAAGGGGCAAGGCAATGAAAGTCTGCTGAGGAATTGGCTAAGGGTGACACGCCCCCTCAGCTGATCATCCTTCCTAAGACATCACTTATTGCTACTGGCTGTGTTTCCACCATCATCATCATCATCCAACTGGAGTCTATATAGCGCCTTTGCAGGCCCCACCCACTGTGTCAGTTGAGCTTCTTTGCTTATGATGAATGCCATGCATGCGCCACGTTTTGTGGCTTCATTAAGTGCCTTTACAAGGCAGGCGCGGTGCTGTCTTGCTAGTTACTCTCCCTTTAGAGCTCCTTTTGCTGTGTGCCCGGCTTTATGAGTTTATCAGTCTCTTTTTATATAGTGCCTTTCCAGGGCACAGCCTGGTACTACTGCTATGCACCATGTGTGGCAGATTATTGAGCTTTACTTCATGTTAACACCCTTCCTTACAAGGCGGCCATGTCGGTGTTCATGCTCTCTGTTTCTTATGATGACCGCCACGCATCACGTTAAGTGGATTTGTCACTCTGTCTTTATATAGCGCCTTCACAGGACTAACAGGGTGCCTTTTCTCAGTGGGTGAACAGGATACGCTGCTGCCATCATGGTGTTCACACTCTTCTTATCATGGCTGCTATGTCCGTGTTTGGTGGATTTATCACTCCATTTTTATACAGCGTCTTTACAGGGCTGACAGGACGCACCACAGCTGCCCTCGATATGTGGGGCTCCACCATGCCAGGCACATCTTCATACTGTGTGAATATAATAGAAGCTGGACAGGCGTCAGGGGGGTCATTCAGCCCACCAAGATCATTTAGTGAAGTACTGACTGGTGAAACTGAAGTTAGTGCTCTAAAGTGCCTTGGGCGCCCACCACTGATGGTACAATATACAGAGATGGACTGATGGCTGGGCGACCAGTGCCAGCTTTGACTTTTTCACAGGACGACCTATCAAGTGTTGGGTGGGCAGGGTGGTAAACACTACAAAAAGGCAGACACCTTAGAGCTCAGGCATGCTGTGGGGGTCCACAAGGTGGCAGCAGGTGACACTGACACATTTTCCTACTAGGGGGGAAAAAAGAGGATATCAAAAAGGGGGTGAAAACTTTTTCACAATTATAGTTAAACTTTTTTTTGTTTTTGCCAGTTGGCACTCATAATAAATACCCAACTACCTGGTGTTGGTGCTGAAGTCTTCAGCACAGCAGGTCACCGGGTGAAGCAGCCTTAAGATGCACTGCCCAAAATATGCTTACCTGCACCCCTCACTCAGCTTTATCTTAAGACATCTGACCAAAAATAGAGAGACAAAAAACAAAGTCAAGATACCGAAAAGGAAATCTGCCAGGCATGTTGGCTCTGGAGAAGCAGAATGAGGGAGAGCAAAAAAATGTCAGAAGGGCAAAGAGCACAACAGTCGCCTTTTAAGGAAAAACAAAAACGGCTGCAGAGCTAAAGATGTGCCCGGCGATCACCCAAGGCCACACTCATCACCAAGTCTGAACCAGATGGGCCGACTTTCATGTCACTGTGCCAATCGTATATGTTTAATGACTATGCCAAGTGTGCCTGTTGTTTCACTGCTGTGACAATCTTGACCTGGTGAGGACCTCATGACCAAAAATGAGAGGAATGAATTAGCCTGGCATTTTCCCCAGTTAGAACACCCCCAAGGACACCGAGGGTCTGCCCCTCTGTATGCCATAGCTAGTGCACCTCCAGTAGGGGTCACCCACACAAATCTGGCTTCCAGCTGTCCTCTGTTGGCTCACATCTCAGACCCCTGAGGCCCTTAGCTGTTACTTAATGGAGATGGGCCTGGAAAAGATCCTGCTGGGAAGCCCCCCTCACTCAGCCAAGGACATCTGCCTGACAAAGTTCAGCCCTGCTATTGGAAGCTGCAGTCTAGCTTTAAATGGGCACAACTGCACCAATTAAAAAAAAAAAAAATCCGCCCTGGTCTGACCAGTACAGAGTACTACACTGCCCCCTGCAGCACATGGCACCAGCTCCATGTTGTATCTGAAACAGTTACACTCGGCCACTAGTGGGCGCAATTCCTCCGAGACACTCTCACTCACCCACCACTGTTGGTGTGGATATTGTCAAGGGGGCGCCTTGTGCACCTTCACGTCACACACTGTAGTCGGGTATCAGTGTCAATGTGTGAAACATTGATTGGTGTTGGCACATCAGGTGACGCAGAGCTGGGAACAGGAGCTTGCACCCAAGTCCTTAGGAGGAAAACAGGCCTAACGGGGTGGGGTTGGCAGGATACAGCCTCAATTTAGGTTAACCCAACATGTAGCACCCTTCACAAAGATGTAAGGGAATCAAATGGCATCACAGGATAATGGACGTGATTACTTGGACTGCCATCCATCGTTAAATGGCAACCTTTAAATCATTTATTGCCAAGCATTGCTCACATCCCCATAGCACAGAAGTAACGGCCTACAGATGGGTAATGCCATCTTAAGCCAACATTTTGACTCTTCTGTGTCATGATGCTGGCACCCAACTGAACCTCCTATTATTAGGATAAGTTCCGTGTCGTACCCATGATGACACTCCTGTGGTGACCACACCCACAGGCTCCACCCAAGGGGCGAGGCAATAAAAGTCTGCTGAGGAATTGGCTAAGGGTGACACGCCCCCTCAGCTGATCATCTTTCCAAAGACATCAAAGGTGGGATTTGAACCCGGAGCCATGGAATTACAGACAGCCCTTCTTAGTCAGTTGAGCTGGTGCAGCAGTTTGGCTTCTTACAACGGTGATGGTGCCCCACTATGCCTCAATGCCCACTTGGAATACCACAGCATGGTGATCACTTGTGTACTAAGAAGATGGCAGCCAATCGCTGCTACAAAAGTCCAGTGGAATCAGACATGCTGGTGGTGTCCAAAGTCACACATGTGGAGGTTGGCACACATCTATGAAGCCGACGTCAGTACCCCATACGACTTTGGTGCCCACTCTACCTCTCTGTGACCAACGTGCTTAAACTTCCTACCCTCAATGCACTCAATTAATGCACTGCCACACACATCACCCTTCCCTCAGACGTATATGTTGATGCCAACCTGGACAAGGTCCCTCATGAATCATTGGCCAACGTCACCAACCACAATGAAGTGACAATGAAATGGCTGGCATTGTTATATGGCATGGGTGCCGTTTCCTAAACTCAGGCAGCACACCTGTGTGGTCACTCATACAGTTAAAGGGCACCCCATCACAACACTCCTCCTCCTCAATGGAACTGGAGGTGCCAATCGACAATGAGCAGGCATCTCAATGAGAACTATGTGACTGCTGCCAGCTTACTGCCGCCCCCAGCTGATAAGCTCAGGCCCTACGGACACTTCAACCGAAATGTGCAAAGCCCGGCGAGACGCCATGTGCTGCCATCCCGGAGATTTACAGTTCTCAGGCAAACATTTGCCAGCTTCCAGCTCCTGCTTGTTTAGCGCGGTCACCATGACAACAGAGGCTACATTCTCCAAGCCCAACCAGCAGAATGAAATGAAATAAAACAATAAAATAAAATAAAAGAGACGAGCCAAAGGGACAAATCCTGCTGCTGAGATGCGAGGGCGTTCATTTAAACAGGTGGGGGCGCACGTCCTTCAGCCCACCCACACTCCCAGTATAATTAACATTAATAAAAAGGCAAAAGAAGTGACATGACTTGTGGTGAGCTGGCCAATGAAATGCCCGACACCAAGAGGGGGGCAACATTCTGTCTAGGAGGGTGTTAGCTGGCATATGCATCAGGACACAGCAGAGTTGCTAGTAGCTAACAGGAGACAAGGAGTGTCACCAGAGGGCACACTCCAGGCTGCTTAATGCCACCTCTCAGGCCAGAGCAGTGGAGTTGCCAACACCTAATGGGAGTCCCAGACCGTTGCCAGAGGGGAACACTTTACACCCACCCGCTGTATACTGTCATGTCTGCAGCCACGGCAGTGTGGTGCCCAACATAGAAATGGAGTCTAGGAGTGTCACCACTGGGTGCTCTCCACAATGGTGTATTCCACTGGTCCAAGAAAAGGAAGTGCCCCCTGCTGATCCCTGGCATGTCTCAGGTCACCCACAGCTCTCTCATCCTCATTATTTAGCCAGAGGCTAGACGGTGCACTCCATCCTGGTGAATCTATGGGCAGTCAGTGTTCTGAGAAATCAGTGTGCCCGCTGATATCTGCTGCTGTACGTCAGGCCACCCACCACCTAACTGTAGTCTAGGATTGTCAGCAGACACAGAGTGTCAATGGCAGGGCTGGCTGTGCCACCTGCACTACACCACACTACCAATCTTACACGGCAGAGCTGTGGTCCCTAACCCAGAATCTAGGTGTGCCACCAGAAGGCGAACTCCAAGTTAGCACATCAAGAGCAGTGACTTGAGAGCAGAGAGCGCCCCCTGGTGTCTACTAGCAGGTGTCTGACAGGCACACCTACCACATTTGACTGGAAAGATTTGAATGGGGGGCGGCACGGTGGCGCAGTGGTAGCGCTGCTGCCTCGCAGTTAGGAGACCCAGGTTCACTTCCCAGGTCTTCCCTTCGTGGAGTTTGCATGTTCTCCCCGTGTCTGCGTGGGTTTCCTCCCACAGTCCAAAGACATGCAGGTTAGGTGGATTGGCGATTCTAAATTGTCCCTAATGTGTGCTTGGAGTGGGGGTGTGTTTGTGTGTGTGTCCTGCGGTGGGCTGGCACCCTGCCCGGGATTGGATTCCTGCCTTGTGCCCTGTGTTGGCTGGGCTTGGCTCCAGCAGACCCCCGTGACCCTGTGTTTGGATTCAGCGGGTTGGAAAATGGATGGATGGATTTGAATGGGTTACACGGGTGCCCTTTTCAGTTGGACCACAAGCAGGTGAAGTGCCCTCCTAACTGGGCTTGAACTGGGCTTGAGCAGTTTATAATGCTGCTGCCCTAACCACTAGGTTAAGCTGCCAGTCTTGGAGCACATCAGTGGGATTCCCAGTGTCATAGCCATGTGGTGTCCCACATCCAATCACAGTCTAATTCTGCCAGCGGAGAGCCCACTCCATGCTGATCTGACATAAGAGTGCACCCCCTGGTGTATTAGAACTGGCACGACCAGATGCAGGAGAGGGGTTTGTGGCTGGAAAGCTGAGGATTATGTGGATAAAGCAGTGAACGGGCATTCCTGTGTTGGTCCCCTGGTGGGTGCCCAACCACGTAACTGACAGTAATCTAGTGGGTCTCTGCACCTTAACAAGAAATGGGCACAAGTGGGCTTCATGGTATGCAGAAGCAGGGAATCCCCAAGAAAAACACAACCTCCCTCTTCTGAGCCCATGCTGGCTGTTCCTAATAACTCCTGTCCTTGCCATGTGTTGCCCAATCTTCTCCTTACTAATTTTCCTGTGATGCACGTTATGCTTGCTGGCCTGTAGTTGCTCTGATCTGCCCTGCCACCCTTTTTATATAATGTGATGATATTTGCCAATTTCCAGTGCGCAGTGACTTCCTACAAATCTGTGTCAAGGGTTTATATCTGAACTCGCTGGCCTCCTTAAGAACTCTGTGGTAAATCTTAATCTGGTCCTGGTGATTTGTTTGATGTCAGCCTGTTTAATCTGAGCAGCTCTTCTCCCTCTACTGCTTTTAGATCCCTCAGTACCTCCTTAGTAGCCCCTGTTACTGCTCTGAGGTTATCCACTCGCTCACTTGTGAAGACCTCAGATAAATGTAAGTTCAGAGTGTCTGCTATTTCACTGTCTGTATCTTTTAATCCCCCTTTGCTATTCCTGATGCCCTTCACCTCCTCCTTGACTGTTTTTTTACTATTAAGAATCTCTTAGGGTCGCCTCTCGCCTTTTCTGCTCTATTCCTCTCCAACTGTCTTTTAGCCTCCCTGATATCCTTCTTAATGGTGGCCCTCACGTTCTCATACACCCTATGATTCAACTTGCAGTTATTAGTCTTATACGCCTTATTAACCCACTGCTGAGTATTTTTTAAATTTCCTACTAATTCCAAATTGAGGTCGGTACCTGTCCTGTATTACATGTCAAACACTTTTGAAACATTTTTAAACCTGCTCCTCGACTGTCTCCACACTTGAAAGCTTATCCCAGTCCATCCTCCTTAGACTTTGCCCTACCAAAGTTCAGCTTTGCAGTTTTAGTCTTTGTATCCGCACGCTCCATTATATAATGGTCATGTGACCCTGGTGGTTCAATCACCTCTGCACCCTCAATTCTATCCTCATTAGTACTGATGAACTTCTCTGGGGCGGATCTCAGCACCAGGGAGGGTGAAGCTGATTGGATCAGCCTCTTCAGGGTGATGTAAAACTGACACTTTATACTAAAAGGTCATTGGCTGTGCAGTGAATAGCAACTGTTGGGGACACTAAAGGCTAAAACAGGAAATGCTGGCTGAGAATTGCGGCTCTTTTGTACAATTAGGTTTTATTGAAGCTGCCTGGCAGTAAGGAGACTAGGGCTCATGGAATATCATGGTCTGCCCGTGTCTGTGTTGGTTCCCCCCTCACAGTCCAAAGACAGGCACATTAGGTGGACTGGCGATACTAAATTGGCCCTAATGTGTGTGTGTGTGTGTGTTCACCCTGTGATGACGGACTGGCACCCTGTCTGGGGTTTGTTCCTACCTTGCATCACATGCTCCAGCAGACCAATTGATTCAGGACTAAGCAGGTTAGAAAATGATTGACTGTTAAATATATCATTTATTTACACTCATACATTTTGTAAAGAAAATATGCTCGCTTCTCATATTCAAAGTCAAATTTACGTTCATTTTTTCTGATATCTGTAAACTGCTGGTATTCTCCGGTATCATTTATTAAATACTGGGGGAGAGTGGCATTTGCAGCTTCCCTTAGGGCACGAGAGCCAATGACATTTTTCCCACTCAATGCTGATTTTGGCCCCTTTGGCCGCTGTCTTCATTTTTCTAACACACTGAAATGGCAAATAAAAGGAAAGCTGATAAAGAGAGGAGGCAGGCGTTTCTGATGAGCAGAGAGGCACCCGCATGTATTGTTTGTAAAGAAAATATGGTGGGAGTTGTTAGCTGATACTTCTGGGCCTGAATCAGGAATACAAGATGTTACCTTTGTCAGTCAATAAAATTGAGTTTGACCCTCCGCACACCTCCATTAAAGACTCCAGTGATTATCATCAACATTTTAAGTGAATTTAAGAATGTGTGGGACCCACTGGCATGTAGCGAGGTGCCAACACACAGACGGAGCTCTAAATCTACATACGAGGTGAGGTGTGAGCAGGAAGACCATCACAAGTCTACAGTCTGAGGCTCAACTTCCCCCAACCGCTAACATCAAACACTGTGCCCGGTCACATCAGCCAGAAGTGGGCTGCAGAGCCAACCAAATGTGCCACACGTCACGGAGCCGACAACATTACTGACCTCTCCAGACTGAATGAGACGCTCTGTTCCATCTGGCAGCGCTTCGAAGACTCGAGGGTGGGCCAACCCCAGCTTCCTGGACAATGTGGCGTCTTCATCGCTGGCATCTGGGATACCTGGCAAAACAGGAAGGTCATGTCAAAGCCAGTTGGCCAAACTGACGCTCTGGGAACAAGGACCACCCACCGTTGGTGTCATACTGATGAACAGGAAAACAAGGAGACATATCACGTTCAACTTCTCTGTCTGTTATATAGCAACTTTCATATCCATCTAACCCTCAGTAGCAAAACGATTACACGTAATGCCAGTGTTACTCCACTGTTATCCCAGTAAAGCCTTAGTGTAGTGGTGACTGGCATAACATAAGATGGCTCGCTAAACACATCAGCGAGGGCGGCATGAGCCGATTCTTCATGCTTTCGCTTCTCTGTGCTCCTAACTGGTGCTGACTTGAGGCCATCGCTCATTAGACGACTGTCAATAACACCGTTCGGCCCACCCGGCCCCTCGACCACGGGCCGCCAGTGCAGTGCATGATGTGCGAATATATGGCGCACTCCAAGTTGGTGCTTCCAAGGTCAGTAGGTGCCACCTGACCACTCACTGGTATATCTCTGTATCCAATCTGAGTACAGAACTCCAGAGGAGGGGGCACTCTCCACTGGTGTGTCCCTGGGTAGTAAATGGGCTGTAAGGAGGATGCCCCCTTCATGTACTGTACATTGGGCACTCCCCTTTACCCAGTTCGATGCCACAGATCACAGTCTCTTACAATTGTTCACATCTGTATCTTTTTCAGCATTAACAACACAGAGTGTCAATGGCAGGGTAGGCTGTGCCACCTGCACTACCAGTCTTACATGGCACAGCCGTTTCTTCATGCTTACCTCTTTTCTGTGCTCCTAACTGGTGCTGACTTGAGGCCATCGCTCATTAGACGACTGTCAATAACACCGTTCGGCCCACCCGGCCCCTCGACCACGGGCCCCCAGTGCAGTGCGTGACATGTGAATAGGAATCCCACCATTCACCTTGTAGACACCTCACCCACTCTGGGCATTTTATAGCACCTCTACCATCCACGTGTACACCTTGACTATTTCAAATGGTGCTGACTGGCCATCTGTTCACCGGCTACTTAGTTAACGTCGTATAGCGCCTTTCCTATTAATGCCCACTGCTGCCTGTCTCACTCTTACCAGGGCTTTACTTGATGCACTGCCTGCTGTTCATTTTCCTTTTCACTTTGGCAGACACCTCCCTCAGTTTGTGTAGTTTATAGCGCTGTTACCATCTTGAATATCTCAAAGTAGTGGTGCCAATTCCAAACATCTGCTCCCTAATTCATTTTGTATAACACCTTTCCCATTAATCCTTACGCCCGTCTCACTCTTCATGTTTCAGACGAATCTGTCAATCTTTACCATCCCAAGACGCTTCATAAAATTACCGAGGACGGCCTCAGAATCAAATACAGCTCAGCATCTGAATAAATGGCACCTGCAAGGCGCTAAACCGCCACTCTTCAAAATTCACGCAAACACAATCATCCTCTGAGGCGCTACATCATAATTAATGAGCCTTCGCATTGCTCGCAGACTTCACAGCTCGCTCGTGGGTGTGAAGATGTACCACTCCATGTATTCGGGGGTCCCAGAGCTACACGCTGTTACTGTCAGCCTTTCGTTATTAGGATCTGAACGTCTCAAAAGCTCCCACAGGGCGACCACTCCAGAGACGCCAACTCAAAGTCTTTGGTTTTCCTAACCAGAGCTGAGAGGAGCTGAAAAAAAAAGAAAAAAAAAAAAAAAGCCATCGTGGTGACAATGACAAGCTGCCGTCACAAAAGAAATCACACGGCAAACCATAAAAGAAGACAACTTCTGATTATTACCTGCTGATTTCAGGGGGCTAAGCAAGGCTCTGCTGCCAGTAACGGGCGCAAGACGAAAAGTCACCTGTAGGTTCAAATGTTCCAATACGAGAAGATATTCGAATGTAGATACAAAGTCGGGGTGCTGCGTGTTTGCACGTTTGAACTCCATTTGCGTTTCCTTTTCTGCTATTCATAAATTTTACGTTTTTTTTCTCATGATGTGTCATGAAGTGCTTATGAATTGGCTTCTGTAACTTAAAGGACACCCACGAAGAAGAAAGTGACGCCAGTAAACATTGCCTTTCACAGAAATGGGGCTTATTGTAAGTGCAGCAATAGTTGCAGGACGTGTGCGGTACACTTGGCTTTTAAGATGTCCTCACAGTCACAAACAGTGAGATCTGAAGACCTCGGAGGCCATGGAATGTCACTGTTGCGTGAAATTCCCTTTGCGCAGCATTCAAACTATCGCCATTCTTACAAAAGGCTTTCACGGCGAATGCTTGCTGCGCTCCGCTCCACCGCTCCATCACAACTAATGGCGCAGGGGTTCGAACCGAGATCGCATTGGTCCCAGACAATGGCTGACGCCCCAGGGTCACCAACACCTATTTCCAAAAATTTCCCTGCTCCCTGGGGGACGGGGTGACCCCCTAATAAAACCCATAGAGCCATTCAAGATGTGTGTGGGAGGGTCCTGAAAGGAACATGTAGAGTGTTAAAATGACTCATGAAAAGCGCAGGGAGAGGACGGAGAGGGCTTCAGAGGCGGGTCAGTGGGTGGGGCTAGATGTCAGAGTGACCGTGGGGTGGGCGGGGCTAGATCTCGGAGACAGATATGAAAGTCACTGCATGGCACTAAATTAGAAATCCAGATGTAAAAAGGTGCCACCTTCGGGGAAGAGCAAGAAGGGCAAAGGAAAGGCGCACTAAAAAAGTATAAAGGCACTAAAGAACAGACAGATATGAAAGGCACTACAGTGGAACCTTGGGTCACGACCGTAATTCCTTCCAAAACTCTGGTCGTAACCCAAACTAATTTCCCCATAGGACTGTATGTAAATACAATTAATCCATTCCAGACCTTACCAACTGTATATAAATATATATTTCTTTAAAGATTTTTAAGCACAAAAATAGTTAATTATACCATAGAATGCACAGCGTAATCTATACTAATAAAAGGCAAAGGCCTCACAGACTGACTGACTGACTCACTGACTGACTGACTCATCACTAATTCTCCAACTTCCCGTGTAGGTAGAAGGCTGAAATTTGGCAGGCTCATTCCTTACAGCTCACTTACAAAAGTTAAGCAGGTTTCATTTCGAAATTCTATGCGTAACGGTCATAACGGTCGATAACGTCCACCATGTTGAACTGTCTTATTTATGGCACGATCTTCTCGAAATTTTATAGGCGGCTTCCCTGCGCTAACCGAAACCAATGTACGTACTTATTTCGGTGGTATGATGCAACTGTCGGCCGCCATATTGAACTTTCCAACGGCCTTTGTTACTTATGGGCCCATCTTCAAGAAAATAGGTACACGGGTTCCCAACGCTAACTGAATCCTACTTACGTACATATATACGTCCATAGCCTGCAGCTCGGTCACCGTGTGAGGTGGCGTTGGGTCCCCCATCCCAACGCCTCCCACGTTGTTGGCTGCCTGCCTATATGAGGCCGTCCGTCGCTCCGGTCTCTACATTCCCTTCCTTGCTTCGCCACGGGATTCACGTCTCCCTGCTGATAACTACAGCCTTTTTATTTAATCCACGGCTTCTCTGCTGTTTTATTGTTCGTTTATTACGATTATAGTTATTGTATAGGTATTTTAGACTTACTTTACATTGTTCAGGTACCCATTTCCTTTATCATTCCAACTGTACCCCCATTACCATATCTATCGAGGTGATCACCATTGATCAAAGAACTGTCACTTACCGAGTGGTGTCCATGCCCGGAGATGGCACCTGCCTTTTCCATTCTCTTTGTTACATATTGCACGGCCATATCAGGCTCACTCTTGATATCCGGAGGAACATTGTGTCTTATGTATTGAATGACTGGGACAAGTTCAAGGTGTGGACTGATGACGGTACAGGAGATAATTATACTACACAGGAGCACTAGAAGAGTGAAATGCTTAAGCCCTTCACCTATGGTTCTGCATGTGAGTT
>JANRMT010062841.1:1510534-1548769 GCA_026402145.1 Polypterus bichir lapradei | reverse complement strand
GAAATCGTAGATTTTGACTTCTTGTACTCGGTGGCAAGATCAGTAACACAAACGCCACGCTCATACTTTTCAATAATTTCTTTCTTTAATTCAATTTCAATTTTCTTTAAACCTTTCTTCTCACCAACACTACCACTCTTCACTTGCTTAGAGGCCGTGGTTAACTGCAAAATGAATGCAAAAGCACACGAAATACTGTAGAGCACAAAGAGTTCACAGTGAATACACGCACGTCTGACCGAGAACAATGCACAGGGAGAGACTGAACACGTGTGGAAATCATCGGCGCGTACGAACCAGAAGGGAAACTGGCTTGTCCGTCACCCGAGTGTGTGGTCGTGAACAGATGCAAAGGTTTGGCGACCTTTTTGGTCGTAACCCGATTTGTACGTGGTCCGGGACATTCGTGACCCGAGGTTCCACTGTATATGAAAGATTGGTAGATGGGTATGAAATGCACTAGAAAATTGAAAGACAGAGAAGACACTGTATTAAGGTAGATAGATATGAAAGGCACTATAGAAAAAATGAACTGAAATAAGAGTTTTATTTGAGAACTTCTATAAAATTTTAATTCCCCTTTGGGGTCAGATAACGTCAAACCAAATCTAATCTTGTGTGAAGACAGCGTTTTTAGATTAGATACGGGAAAATGGCTGTTAAACTGGAGGAGAGAAAAAGAGAGACATTGATATGAAAGGCACTATAGAATTAACACATAACACTGGAACGGAATTAAGAAAAGTGTTAGAAAAGATATGAAAAGTACAATACAATATAGAGAAGTGTAATAGAATAGAATGATATGAAAGGCACGATATAATAGAAATTAATTTTAAAAACATGTTATTGACACAAACTCTTTTAGAAAAGAAAGATATGAAAAGCACTACATAATAGAGGACCATACAGAGAAGGCACCGCATTATTTTAGGACACTACTAAATAAGAAATAAGTAGTGAGACAGATGAGGCGCTATATTAGACTGGACAGATATGGAGGCGAGTGTGTAACAGATAAGCTCAGAGCGCACTCCACCCAGACAGACAGACAGACAAAGGCACTATACAACAGACAGCAAAGACCCCGCATAGAGCTAGGCAGACAGATATGAAAGGCACGATATAACGGACAGAGAGAGAGAGCGACAAGACAGAATGTCAGGCTGAAGAGACTGATATGAAAGGCGCTATATGAACGGCAGGCAGACGTACAGAGAGGCCGCTGCTTTAGCATAAGCTGCAGATGACTGGCATCCTTGTGAAAAGGCTGATCAAAGTACTTGGTGTGTGGTGCTCTGGTCTGCTGCTTCTTGTGCCCCCCGCTGACACCCTTTTAAATTCAGGGGGCTTGTCTATCAATGACCCCACTATATGGATCATAACCCCTGCCAGCAGAGTGGCGCCACCCCTGGTTCTGTTGCCTGGATGACAGTTCATATAAAAACAAGGCTCTACAACTGAAGGCTTTTTCTTTTTTAATATCTCCAATAACACTCATATCAGGGGGGTACACAACTGCGGACCACTCCACTCCCACCTGGAACAGAAAGGTTGTTAGTTCAATCCATCAGGCACCCCGCTGTTTTTAAATAAAACAGGTGGGAGGGAGGATTACAGGGACGATTACAATGGAATGCCAGCCCGAGTCCTTGCTGGGTCATCTTGCCCACTTCTCCCCTGGCGCCATGCCCCTAACTCTATACCTGGCTACTGGGGTGCAGAACATGATCAGCCCCTCGGCTCGCACATCCCAGGTGGGCAGATGATGCCACTCAATGACCTCTTTACTAGTTAGAAATAAACCAAGAGGCCATCACAGCAAGCACCCCGCCTGAGGCATTAAGTGGAGAAGCTCGCTCACAGCCATTCGGCAACATTCACGATGAATATAAACGGCTCTTTAATGAAGTGAGTCGCCCACAAAGCAAACAGCACCTCCCACACGCCGCCGGCACGACGGGCCCAAATGACCTAATTGAAAATGTGCTTTGATTTCAAGTAATCCAGCTTGGCACCGGGCCTTGGTGTCAAGGGGTCAGGATTAATCCCCCCTGATTAAAAAAGAAAAAAAAGTTAAGCGGCTGACCTGTATGTGTGTGTGTGCGCGCGTTTGTGGCAAAGCGTGTCGTTTTAATTGAGACCTCCCGCCGAGGTCTGCCTGCCAACTGATTGACACAACTTATTGGTTTAGCTGACTGATGGCACCAACTGATCCTAGCGGCGTACTAATCAGAAATGGACAGCGGGGGTATTTGCACACCTCCAGTCGAGGGATCACACAGAGAATGATCCAAACAGGCAGAGGTAGGGGACTGAAACCTTGATATTTCAATGTAGCGCCCGTCGTAGTGCTCACCATGACAAGCCACTTGAACCGTTTCAACAGGTGAAGAGACTTGCACAGGGAAAGGAAATAGGAAGGTTACAGCTTACACTTTAATACTTCAGCCACTTGGGGGCAGCATATCAAGACAGACAAAAAAATGAACCAGGACAAGCAAATGGATAAATGGAAGAAGAAGGGGGGAGTGGGGAGGGGTACAGTCGCACGTAAAAGCAGGAGAGCCCTTTGGAATTCTCTGGATTTCTGCATTGATTCCTAATAAAATGCGCTCTGATCCTCATCGAGGTTGCATTTCTAGACAAACCCAATCCGACTAAACTAATGACACACACAGTGCGTCGTCATTCACAGTGCAGCAGACTGGACAAAGCAAGAGACCCTCTGTGTTAATGTTAAGGGCATCTCCAAAAGCAAACTCTCCAGTAAGGAGACGAGGTTGGGCATGTGGGTGGCACAGGAGCCTCAGCCTTTAAATAAAAGGCACACAAAGCTCATTTATTGACAAATCAGTTACTTCTCGTGTGAACTACCCAACTGTTGTGAAGTAAAATTTTGCATACACGTTGATAAATATTTTGCATGTCTTTATTTGTAACTTAGACAAAGCGATGGGATATTAGTGCTACATTACTGATAATAACAGCAATGCTTTAAGAACCCCTTTTTGGTCTCTTTGTAATTTTACAAAGCTTTTAAGTACCATGACGTCCTATTGGCTGTAGGGGTTGGACATAAATTTGCTTGCTTTTCCTCCCCACCTCTCTCTCTTACCAAATTGATGAAAGACCATCTCACACACCATGAACTGAAAAGGACAACACAATGAAGAGCACAGCTCGGCAGCCATATTGAGACAGGCATGCGACCTGTTCTGAAGAAAGCTGACCACAAAATGAGGCCTTAACTCGAGTAACTAACAAGTCTGTGTGCCGCCTGAAACTACACATCAACATTAATCAGGTTGTATGGTTGCCAATATTCACTTGTACTTTGCATATTGTTATTATTTATGAATATTACTAATAATACATTGTTTAAATTGTAACCTAACTCGTGCTTGTCTTTTACTACACCTAATTGCCTGAGGTTATAAATGTAGAATGGAAGGTGGGGAGAAGTTCTATGGTACAATACCTGAAAAACAGTGGCTAGTCTGTGAGATTTGAGGCGTTCTGACAAAGGCTACACATTAATAATACAAAAGGGGAAAGTCGCGTAACATATTACTCTACCAAGGCAAAACACCAACCTGCCTACTTGCTGTCACACACATGCGAGTAGGAGACAGCTAAAGGGCCTGAGTAAATGTAATACTACGCCAGACCAGGGGGTGGCAGAGTGTGCCGACTGTCTCTCTCAGTTCTTCTTCTTCTTTCGGCTGCTCCCGTTAGGGGTTACCACAGCAGATCATCTGTCCGCATATGGATTTAGCAAAATTTTACACCAGATGCCCTTCTCCTTGCAGACAATTCCCGGCACCTCTGATGACGTCACTTCCAGCTCCGGCACAGATGACATCCTTTCCTCCATCAGCCCTTAAAACCGCCAAGTATTCAGTTCTGTTTTGGACCAGAGTCTTGTGAACATCTATGTTCAATAACTTCAGACTTTTGCAGCCAGGATATAACAGGCGGGTGGGCTGCCCCAAACCTTTATAATGTCTGGAGAGTCTTTCTTCTCACACTACTTATATATTAATTTATTTAAAGAGCTTCTGTAAAAAGCCAAATTTCACCCTGAAACAAATAAACTTCTGTCTGTCTATACATCTCCAGGTGCCTGCAGGTAACATCCAGCCTTTGTCTCCCAATATCTCCCTAGAATTGCATTTTCTCTCACACCCCAAAGATGCATGTCGCCCCTCAAATGGCCTGGTGTGAATAAGTGCGGGTGCTTGGTTTTTGATGGACTGGTTCTTGCCTGGTGCCCACTGTTTTTGGGTGAGGCTCCTTCCTCCAATGAGTCTGTGCTGAAAGAGCTGGGTTAAAAAATGGAGGCAAAGTGGATTGAAGCAAAAAAGAAAAAAAGACATTTAGGTGTTGTGAATGCTGACTTGTGAGGAACTGGGTGGGGTGCTACAGGGCTGAAGGACGTGAAGACAAACAGCCGTAACAGTGTAAGGCAGCCTTCAGTAGACAACGCTGGGCTTTAAGAATGAAATCTGACAACATGTTGTTCAGTGACTGACTACTTGTCTGTGTTTTAGTTGTTACACCAATCTGCCCGTCACCTACGAGCTTTTAAATAAGGGGCTTACAGTAGGACAGGACCTGACAGAAAGAGTCAGGGCAGCAGGGGTGTGCCACGTCAAGAGGCCTGCGTGCAGATCAGTGATGAGGGGCCTTAGACTCTTCACAATACACAGCCAGGTCAGCCTTCCCTTTTGCATTTAAAAGTAAAGCGCGGCACTTTTTTGATTTTGAGGGAGGCGCACAGATTTCAGCATCTCAAGGTACCAATAGAAGACCTTGGCCTATCACTTGGACCAGTGCTGCCAAAAACATCAATGAAATGAGGAACACGAACAAGATCAGGTCAGCACGGTGGACAGATAAAGTAACAGTGACTCTTTAAGACAACAATGGCACCCTTGAAATGCCGACATGTCTTGAGCTCTCTGCCAAGTACCTTAGAGCTCAGCACCACAGACAGATCCTGTGAAGTCACCCCTGTAAATGCAGACGACATCTTCTGTATTCTCTGCCACTTTCTACACAAGTCAGAACCACCGACAGATACTGAGATGCCACGCGTCCTTCAGACGTCTCTGCTACTCACTCTGCAGCTCAGCACCGCCGAGAGATGCTGTAAGGATGGCACACCGCAAATGCAAACATCAACTGAATTGTCCACCCGTGCTTAGTATTCGGCAGCTCAGCACCACGGACTAATATTCCAAATGCTGACCTCGTCTGCAGTCTCTACTGCCAAGTCTACAGCTCAGCACCACATACCCGTGCAGCTAAAGCAATGGCACACTGCAAAGGTGAAGTCTCTACATTCTGCACAACGGACACCATACCCAGAAACGCTGGAGTGCCCGTTTTGTACCACACGGCCACCAAGTGATGTGTGACGTACTGAAATGGAGAATTTGTGTGAAGGTGGGTGGTGTTCTTAATCACATTTATGTTTCTTTACTTAGCAAACACTTTTACTCAAAGTGACTTACAAAAGACTTCAATGTAATCAAGTAAACGTCAAGTCTGGGGACTGCTTAGGAACAAGGTGACAGGACAAGGTGACAAAATTGATCATCACAGGTGAAGAGCTCAGAACGAAATGCAAGCTCGTTATGCGTCATGGAGGACAAAACCTAACAAGGCGGTCGGCAATCAGAGAGAAATCCGCTTCTTAAACTCATTGAGGGAGTCTTGAGTTCCAAATGGAGGCACACAGCTTGTTCCACCCGCGAGGTACTCCACAGGACAAGTCTGCACTGAGATCTGATGCCATGTAGAGGTGACATCATCTGACGGCATGGATGGGGCATGAAGAAGAATGAAGGCTTCACCAAGTGTCTCAAGGTAAAAAGGTGCAAACTTAACACACGCTACAACAGGGAGCCGATGTAGTGATCTGAAAAGAGGGGAGACTCGGGTCCATCTGGGCTGACTGAACCCCAGAATTGCTGCTACAATTTGAATCAACTGCAGTGGCGTGGTGACTGATGGTTTCCTCGTTGTGATTATATAACATTACTTCTATTTCGTTTATTTATGTTCATATATTTTATTTCTATTTATGTTATTTGTTTGTTTTCTTTTATTCTATTATTGTAAAGCACTTTGGTCACAGCATTCCTATGTTGTTTTAAATGTGCTATAAATTGACATTGACATGCCAGTGGTCCTACCTAAGACAGTTGCAGCAGTCCTGACGTGATGAGACCAAAGTCAGGACCGGGAGTTGTGCTGCCTACTCTGTTAGAGATGGGCTGACCTGGTGACGTTGTGTACAGAGAATCTGCAAGGCCGAGAGACCACAGCAACACGGTCCCCGAAGGACAGCTGGTCATCAATCAACACCTCAACATTATGTACTGACTTCAGGGGTGTTGGTGACAATGACAGATGAGCAGAGGTGGGGTGCTGAATTGACAGATAAGAAGAAGGTCTGTGTTTGCCAGGTTAGGCTGGAGATGGTGTTCCTTCATCCATCAGTAATACACTGGGAATTGAGTGTGTACAGCATGGATCACATTTGTATTTTTATATCCACACACACATACAGTATATGGGGCAGTGGTGTGGCAAACGGCTGGGGCCCTTACCAGGCCAGGATTCCCCAACAATGACAGGACTGGGGGAGAGAGCTGATTTATAGGGCATTACCTGCCCCGGAGCACGAGGAGGCAGCGGTGCCTTGGACTCCCACAGGGCTCCTTGGGAATTAGAGTTTGGAGTAACCCAGCTGGGCTCTGTTGGCACTGCCAGGGGGTGCTGCAGGAACTGTTGAGCCTTGTTTGACAACACTTCTGCCAGAAGGAGGTCGTTGGGCACCTGGAGCGCTTCCGGGTGTCCTATAAAAGGAGCCAGCCACCACTATTCTGTGAGCCGGAGTCAGGTAGAAGAGGACGGAGCTTGCTGGAGGAGGAGTGAAGGCAGAGAGAAACAAAGAGAAAGGAAGAAAAAGACGAAGAGAACTGTGCTTGGTGTGCTTAAACTGTGCTGTATGGGTGGGAAACGGTGGGAGGAAAAAAAAAAAAAGAGAAAAATGAAAGTGTGTGCCCAAACCTGTGTCCTGCACCTGTCTGTGTGGGGTTTGGATGGCAGGAGCGCCCCCTGAAGGGCACAGTGATTTATAAGGAAGATGTCACAGTTCTGGTCATTTAGGAAATGGGGCACTACTGGCTCACTGCTCTCAGACAAAGAAAAAACAACTGACGTGATTTCAAAGTGTTTAGAAGTAATTCTTACACACACAATAAAAAAACAGTCATAACCGCTGGTTTCCTTGGTATTTGAAATCCTGGAAATGACGTTCAAAAAAATTTCTTAAAAAAATGAGAAGATTAAGACATTTTCTAAATATGCAGCATAATGAGAAATGAATCCCTGCATGTACTTCTAGTAGGATTGGCTACTGCAATGCGGCGTAAGAATCATTATAAGAACTACAAAGTATGAACACATACCTGTGGTAAAGCTTAGGGCTGATTTCCGAATCCTCCTTCTTACATATAAAGCTTCTCTCTCTGATCCCTAGCTGGCGTTGGGTCTAGATCAGCTCCTAAGCCCATACGCTGCTTTGGCTGCCAATGATTTTCGGATCTCCTTTGCAACTCGCTTCCATGCATGACGATCGTTGGCGATTGTTCTGGCCTCGTCGAGATTTATTCCACGATTTCTGATGTCATCTTCGACCTGTTTTAGCCATGCTTTCTTCGGTGCCGTTCGTTGGATTCGCCACTGGGTGGGTCGTTCACGCCAGAGGAGTTGGTGTGGTAGTCGGCTCGCATCCATTCGACATACATGGCCAAACCATTGCAGTCGACGTGTTTGAATTTGTTCCTCGATTGGTGGTAGGTTGTCACATCTCCGTCGGATGTCCTCATTTCGAAGGCGGTCTCGGAGTGATACTCGTAATATCTGCCGGAGGCAACGCATCTGCCAAACTTCGAGTTTGTTGAGGTCCGCCTTGAGTATCATCCACGTTTTGGATCCATAAAGTATAATCGGTAGGATCAGCGTCCGGAAAAGGCGGATTTTGGTCGGAATGGAAATATTTGTTCGCTTCCACAAGCTCCACTTTAGAGAAGCGAATGCTGTGGTTGCTTGACCTATTTGACTGTGGATCTCCGCCGTGGACGCGACTTTCTTCTGTTCGATCAGTGAGCCAAAGTATTTGAACTGCTGAACTTGTTGTATTTGGATGCCGTCAAGGTGGACATTTGCAGACGATCCATCTGTTGTCAGCACTTTCGACTTTTCAATGTTTATCTTCAGTCCATATGACTGGGCGACGCAGGCGATCTTGTAGAGAGCGTCCGTGGCTTCGGCGTCATCCTCAGCCAGCACACTGCTGTCATCTGCAAACATTAGATCTGTCACGGTGCCATTTTCATCGAACTGGACTCCGCGTCTGCCCCCGAAGACTTTCCTCATAATGGCATCGAGAACGATATTGAAGAGCAGCGGTGAGGCGACGTCTCCCTGGCGAACTCCAGTGCGAATGGCGAGTTCAGTCGACAACTCATTTCAGATGCGTATTTGGCTCGACGACCCGTTGTAATTTTCCCGCAGTAGCTTGATGACTTTTGGTGGGATGTGCTCGGTCTCCAGCGTCATCCAAAGTGCTGGCCAATCGATGCAGTCGAACGCGGATCGAAAGTCAATAAAGACGATGACCGTCCACTTCCCACATCGAATTTGCTCCTCCATAACTTGACGAAGGCTGAATATCCGGTCACAGCAACCGCGGCGAGGCCTGAAGCCGGCTTGCTCCTCGCAGCTTGTTTGTTCACGATGCTTCTGCAGGCGTGATTGGATTACTTTCATGAAGACTTTTCCAACAATCGAGAGCAGAATGATGCCACGGTAGTTTTGGCATTCTCGGTTGTCGCCTTTCTTGAAGATTGGGATAATGATGGACTTCTTCCCTGTTCTTCATATAAAGCTTCAAATGGCCAAAGCCCCGCTTAGTTATCTCAACTACTCACTACTTACAAACCTGACCACACACTGTGATCTCAAGATGCCAGTCTGCTTATGATTCTGAGGATTAATTAAATAACAGAGGGAGGTCGAGCTTTTAGTTAGAGGGCCCTGAAGCTGTCTGCTTATATAAGAGATGCCCCTTCAGTCTCAGCTTTTAAATCAGACTAAAAACTCACCATTTTAGCCTGGCATACCCTGACTGGAGCTGCGGACTAGCTGTGCACACTGCATTTCTGTTTGTTAGGCATTTGCACATAAACAGACATATCAGAGTATCTTGAGACTGTTACTAACCCTCCTCTAGTGTGTTTCTCTTCTCGGTATCTGGATGTGACACTTGCTGGCTCTAATGCATACAGAAAAGTCACCTGCAGAAAGCAGACATCAGATGGAAAGACCCTCTCATCAAGCTGAGCGGCCACCACAGACTCCCCTGCAGAAAACCCAGCAGCAGGCAGGCGGCAGGGAGCCGAGGTCTCCAGGATCGTCACTGTGACTTTCTCTTGCACAGTTTTAATCTCCATTGTGGTCAACAGGACATGTTCATCAAGTAATTAATGGACTGATATTGTTGGTTTCCATTTATGTTTAAATCGGTTTCTACCTTGTTCTTTATGTACTTTATAGGTGTAGCAGTTCTGTTTTTAGTAATTGGTATCATCTGTACTTGTATTTTAAGTGACAATCGTTCACAGCGCTCTGCGCCTGCACTCAGTGAAGAGCACTACACAAAAAATAAGTTGTATTGTATTGTATTGAAAAGAGCAAGCAACAGTCGGAAAAAAATTAAAATTCCTCGTGGACAGTCAGGGTCCATTTAGGTCATCCGGTTTGGCACTGGTGTGTTTCGCTGTGCGTTTGAGCTCATCTCTATCTCCATCTTTATATTTATGCAGTCCGTCATTGTATTCCACCTCTGAATGTGTCACTCGGCTCCACCCTGTACTTGGTGAAGAGTCCTTCACAAAAATGAGATCAAATTTTCCATAACACCATTTTTTTTTTTAACCCTTGAACTGCCACATACTGGAGGGGGGGGGGGGTTAATGCACCCCCTGCATGCCAAATACTTTTTTGCTGCACTTTTTAAGGAAACATCACAATTTGCCAAAAAAAAGTGAAATTTTAATGGAACCCATATTTTTTTCATGCAAAGAGCATCACAATTACTGCAACAAATGATCATTGTACACACTGCCAATAAACTGTAAATACTATTAAAAAAGCTACTGGAACAACCTGTTATTATATGTACAAGGTAAAACTGACGCCATTGATGACATTCAATACATCACCGAGCCAACTGTGCTTGAACTGGCAGCACACGAGCACAAAGAGGCCAACGCTGAGGCTGGCAGGCCAGTCTAGTGGGTCGGCTCAGTCCCAGGGGGTGGCAGTGGTCATGAACTGGCTGCTCAACGAATGTACGACACGAACAGCTGCGGTGAGCTGGCAAATTGCACTGAGAACCGAGTATTGCTGGTTCCAGTGGTTTAAGGGTTAAAGTGGGGTACCACTATTATAATGGTTGCTATGATGCAGTGCTCTGTCACTAAGGGGCGTGGCCTTGGAAGTCACATATAATGACATCACAGGTGCAGTCAGCCAGTGTCCAAGACTGGGGATTCAGCCACACAATTCTTAAAGCGTGTGCTTGTGTTGGGGTTTAAGATTAAAATATTTTTTTGCCTCATTTAAAGACTTTGACTTTTGGATTAGATTAGCAATTAGACTTTTGGTGATCATGTGATCCTGTCTTACTGGTTTGTTCAACAGTCGCCCAGTCACTGCCCCTTTTCTCTGCCTTTGCCTTGCTGTCAACACACTAAGTGGACATCAGAAGCCACTGTGGTACTCCACGACTCAAGCTGCCCACCCTTTTCATGCCCGACTGGGGCAGATGGCTATTTACAGTTTCATGTCATTTCTCCTCTCTTTAGAATATTCTGAGGATCACCAATAAGGGGCGCCACAGGACCGCATAAGATGATGCAGACGATGATGATTTGTGGAAACTGCCAAAAAAAAAGGAAGAGTATTTATAGACTACGTACCAATCATGGTGTCCAGGTGCCCAGGAAACTCGAGCTTAGAGCTGATGACAACAGGAATCTCCATGCCAGTCAGTGGGTTCACTGCAGTCACCGAGGTCAGGATATCTGCAGATGACAAACAAGGCACATGTCCTTAGTCTGCTGTGACCTGCCCTACCTCATCATCATTAATGCAACACTTGTGTCAGGAGGCAGCAGCCGGCAGAGACAGCCTTGTGGGATTCCCAATTAAAAGCACAAAGGCTGCGGGAGAGGAGCTGGAGAGGTCTGATGCATGACGCCAAACAACAAGGCAATCTGAGAAAAATGGAACTGGTAAAACAAGTGGCTGCCCTCAGCAGTGTGATGTGAGAGTTAAAACACGGGCAAGTGGAGAGCTGCACCCTCCGTACCCGTGGCCTCCTCTTACCACCTTCTGCTTCATGAATGTAAATGTCACATACAGGTGACATCTACCAAGCCAGACAGCAGAGACTTGGGAGTTACTTGAGAAAATAATAAGGGCTCAGATTTCATCGTAAGCAAAAAAAAAAAAAAAAAAAAAGAATCGCAAATAGGAAGTTAGCAAGTCCATAAAATGACATCCATTACTCACCTGCATGGCACTATATAACATGCAGGTCCCTCTTTAATTGCAGCTTGTTCTTGGTGTTCCAGCTCTTGTATAATCCATTTCTGTTTCTATTTACCCAACAGGTTTAAATCACGGGCGGCACGGTGGCGCAGTGGTAGCGCTGCTGCCTCGCAGTTAGGAGACCCGGGTTCGCTTCCCGTGTGGAGTTTGCATGTTCTCCCCGTGTCTGCGTGGGTTTCCTCCGGGCACTCCGGTTTCCTCCCACAGTCCAATGACATGCAGATTAGGTGGATTGGCGATTCTAAATTGGCCCTGGTGTGTGGGTGTGTTTGCGTGTGTCCTGCGGTGGGTTGGCGCCCTGCCCGGGATTGGTTCCTGCCTTGTGCCCTGTGTTGGCTGGGATTGGCTCCAGCAGACTCCCGTGACCCTGTGTTCGGATTCAGCGGGTTGGATAATGGATGGATGGGTTTAAATCACACACAAAGTGCGCCCCCTGTTGGAGTCATTGTGACGTACGCCCATACGTGTCGAGTGGCTTTCATTCTTGGCAATCGTTGGTCGAGTCTTAATGCCGTTTTAGTTTGTATATGCGCTATGTATGTATGATCTGATAGTACATCATAAGCGTTATGTTCACTGCGATATTACAACATTTACAAGCAGGACCTGAGAGAGACGATGCGCAGGTGTCCACGAGCTGTCGGAAGGGGCAGAGCCACACATGGCTAACAAATCTGAACTGAGTGTTGAAGCCTGGCTCGGGGGATCAAAAAACGGAGACCCCTCTGTTCAAGTCCATCGAATCCCCACCCAATGCGACAGTCCCCCCTTCTTCTGTCTCTTCCACTCAAAAGGGAGCGTTACAATATTTTACTTATTTGTCCCCCTTAGTGTATCCTCTGTTTTTGTACATTTGTCACAATGAATGACTTCAGATCTTTACACAAAAACAATACAGATAAAGTGAATCAGAGTAAACGCAGAACACCATTTTTAAATTGCTATTTGATATATTTAAGTTATCTTGTATTAATAATATGGCAGCACGGTGGTGCAGTGGGTAGCGCTGCTGCCTCGCAGTAAGGAGACCCGGGTTCGCTTCGTGGGTCCTCCCTGCGTGGAGTTTGCATGTTCTCCCCGTGTCTGCGTGGGTTTCCTCCCACAGTCCAAAGGTTAGGTGCACTGGCACCGATCCTAAATTGTCCCTTGTGTGTGCCTGGTGTGTGTGTGTGTGTGTGTCCTGCGGTGGGTTGGCACCCTGCCCGGGGTTTGTTTCCTGCCTTGCCCTTTGTGTTGGCTGGGATTGGCTCCAGCAGACCCCTGTGACCCTGTAGTTAGGATATAGCGGGTTGGATAATGGATGGATGGATTAATAATAAAAATATAGCATTTTACTTATATAGCGCCTTTCCCATTGCCCGTGAGAAGGTCCTTTCCAAAGTTGACATCTTAGCCAGCAGAATGCCAGGCAGCCCCAGAATGTCTTGCGCCAAATGAATTCCTCTTGTTGATTTGTTTTCTTCCTTTTCTTTTCCTTTTTTCTTATCACTGTAACTAAAGGTTAAAGGTACAAACGCTACTGGACATGTTGTTCCTCCTCACTTGCCTTGGGCTGCATGGCCTTGACTTAGAAAAGCCTGAATGTTAATTGAAAGTACGCAATTAAAAGAAAACATAACACATGGTGGGATGGCAGCCCTCATTTTCATGCTAGAGGAGCTCTCGCCTTCAAGCCCCCTCGCTAAACCGGACATTTCAGGCTGCACATGCACACACTCACAGCCGAAGGTATAGAGGACTCTGAAGGGCCAAAAGAGCCAACGTCATGAGCTGGGCACAGGCTGGCACCACCCGGCATGGAGACAATGTCACAGACTGTAAGAGGCAGAAATGACACTCGGCACAAGACGGGAAACTGCTGAAGGAGACAAAGCGGAGGGGCTGCTCTGAACATTTTAATAATACATTAAATGATGGATTTAGTTTTTCTTAAATGGTTTATTTTGAACACCACCTGGTGGGGCTGCACTCCACTTGCCCTTAATGCACACACGCCACTGGCACCA
Source organism: Polypterus bichir lapradei (assembly GCA_026402145.1). Taxonomy (NCBI): domain Eukaryota; kingdom Metazoa; phylum Chordata; class Cladistia; order Polypteriformes; family Polypteridae; genus Polypterus; species Polypterus bichir. Next base: position 1,535,069 of record JANRMT010062841.1, on the reverse strand, counting down.
TTTGAAAGGTGGGATTAGTTACTCCCGTCCCTAACTAGACTAATGTCTGCATGTCGTCCACAGATTCATCATCACAGCAGGTATGCCGCATAGCAGGCATTGTTGTAAGGAAAGGCTTTGGGATTCGCACATAATTAATTAAATCCTACACACCACTGTGGGAGGATGACAGATTGAGTTGTGGCCATGTTCAACATGTTCATTACGTAAGAGAAAATTAGATTACACTCAGACATCACAGCCGACCCCCCAAATCCGATTTCTCTCTTTAGTCCTATCGAGGCAAATCCCAGACAAATGAAATTCATAATCCGCACCAGGCAGCCTCTCGGATTTTTGTCCTCGAGTAACACCAGATGGCAAAAAAAAAAAAGAAAGAAAGAAAGAAAGAAAGAAAGAAAAGAAACCATTCTTAAGAAAATGTCACCGAAATGACTCAAAGGGACAAGTTCACTTTCACCATAATCTGTGTAGCAGCATTTGGAATATTCACAAGAATGAACTGCATGCGGTTAATTTAATGAATAACTAATAATTCATCACCGGGAACACATTTCTAGACTGAACAAGTCATGTTCCACAACAGCATGCGTATTTTTGACTTCCTTTCATTTGTATTTGAGTGACAAGAATGCATTTTAAATGTTATAAAATGGCATCTTTCACTTTGACAGTGGATTATAAGAACAGCGCAGGTCTCTCCCTGGCAGGTGGGCTCGCTCAGGGTGACCTGGTGTTTCCTGGGGTGCTCCAATAATCTGATGCCGTATTTCATTTTTTCCAGGCTGCATCGTGGGCTTTACATAAAAACTACGTGCGTAAACCTGGGCTTTTAAAACCCAAAGAATTTGTTTCTTTTTTTTTTTATTCTGTGTTATTTCTTATGGTCTTCAAAATGAACTACGTTTACCCACAATTCCATTTTATTCTTTCTTATGGGTGTCGCTGCTATGATGCAATGGCCAGATGTCAAGGGGACACTTCAGTGCAACCATATTTAACAAAGCGTAAGTCGTCTTTATGCTGAGACACTTCATCTAAGTCCGTGGATTCAACCCCAAAAATCATTTATGAGTTATGGTTATATTTTTGACTATGATTAAAGTCTAACACTTTGACCCTGATTATGTCTTTAATTCCCTGGTTCTTGACTTACTGCTGTGTCATTACTGCTATGCATATCAAGCCTTAGTTATTAGTGTCTTGACTTTTGCTGTCCCATTTTCACTGTAATTCATCATAGACTTTCTATTATTACTGCTGGCTTCCCAGCGCAGCCCAGGGCTGTCATGACACTGAGATTCCTCACTTCGGTGCAGGACTTTGAAAAGGCATCAATATTTGATACCAATGGGCGTGAGGCAGTCGGCCGAGGGATGCACATTAAACTATGCTGTCGTGTTAAGAGACAGGGCAACGATCTGGACGAGAACAGGACACTCAGTCCAACAAAGCTCACCACTCCTACCCACTTCATTCTTCTAAAGTAACATCAAGTCGAGATTTCAAGATCCCTAAAGTCCTGCTCTCCATCACACAACTCGGTCGCTTATTTCATGTCTTTGTGGTTCTCTGGGTGAAGACAAACTTCCTAATGTTTGTGTGAAATTGACCCGTAACAAGTTTCCAATGGTGTCTCTGTGTTCTTGATGAGCTCATTTTAAAGTCACCATCTTGATCCACTGCACTAATTCCTTTCATCATTTTAAACACTTCAGTCAGGTCTCCTCTTCATCTCCTGTTAAGGCTCAGCTCTTTTAATCCTTCCTCCTAACTCATCCCCTGTAGCCCTGTACTCAGCCTAGTCGCTCTTCTCTGGACCTTCTCTTGTGCTGCTATGTCTGATGTGCCCAAAACTGCACCCAGGACTCCAGATGAGGCCTCCCCAGTGAGTTATAAAGCCTGAGCGTCACCTCCTGTGACTTGAACTCCACACGTCAAGGCGCTATATGACCTGACATTCTGTTAGCCTTCTTGATGGCTTCTGAACACTGGCTGACAGCTTACAGTTTTAAGTGCACTACGACTCCAAAATCCTTCTCATAAGGTGGACTTTTGATTTTTCAGATCTCTCATTGGGCATTTAAACCTCACATTTATTCTTTACATTTACTGACATTAAATTTCATCTGCCACAAATCAGCCCAGGCCTGTCTGCTGCCCAAGTTGTCCTCTGTAAAGACTCAATGGATTCAAGATTATCAACCAATCCATCGAGCACACTTAACCAGCTTGTTATTTATATTCCTATCCAAATCACTTATAGACTGTATATTAAAGATAGCAGCAGTCCCAGCACTGACCCCTCTGCTTCCAGTGTTTTAGTCAGTTGTGCTCCCATCTACTTGCCATCCCCTGAACTCCCACTTCTTTCAGTTTGATGCCAAACCTCTCGTGTGGCTCCTTATCAAATGCTTTCTGAAAGTCAAGACTAATGATATCATATGATGCTCCACTCTGGTGGCATCCTTTACGCTTCTGGCTTGTATTAACTTGCTGTTTTAGATTTATTATTTTTCATATTGTATTTTCTGTTATGTTTGTAATGATGTTCTGTCTTTTTAAATGGGCCTCCATTTGATGTTCTATGTGGGTGGGGCTCCGGGGGTGTGGTCACCATGACATCACCAGTGCTGGCTCCTCCCTCTAGCCCACAGTAAAGGAGTCAGCAACGGTGCACTGAGGTGTGAAGTCGTGGCATTCTACTATCTATCTATCTAGTTACTGTTTGTGTGTGATTTGCTGGCTTTTCTGATGATTTCTGCTCTTTGTCTGAGGACTTGTCTGCCTTTTAAGGCACATCGTTTTTACGCTTTTCAGACGTTTTGCTCTGGTCTATGTTTGTTAATAAATGTTTCAGTTTATAAGATTACTGTCATGAATCCGGTTGAAGTTATGTGTATTTTACATTTTATTTTGTTAATTTTAAATTATTATTTCGTCTCAGGTCTTTATGTTCTCATTTGTACATTATTCTACTATACTTATTTTTATTATCAACATTTCAGTTGTATTGTTTGGCTTATCAGACAGCCAGACTGCAGGTTTGTTTGTTCAGAATCAGGGGTCTCAAACTCGGTTCCTGAGTCAGCTATTAGTTGGCCCATTACTGCTACTATTGTGTTGTTGTGATTGAGTTGCCTTTTAATTGTTTCATTTTTTTATTTAACAATCATCAAACAATAATGAGATACAAGCAAGCCACTGGGTGACCAGGCTAACTGCGGTCCGGTGCACCGGTGTCTTTCATACAATACGGATCTTCAGAGAGCATTTAAATGGTGAGCTTAAAAAATTCATTTTGGAAACAACTGGGGTGGCAGTGAGAGGCACAGAGAGCCGTGGAACTGGAAAATGTTAACAGCTGAACTGGAATGACAATGGTGGCCCTACAGGACTGTTTGAGCCCCTTGAGGTACGTAGCTGGTGCCTTGTTGGCTGGCTTTGCATCTCTTTTTTGGTTTGCTGCCAGTTAAGGATAAAAAAAAAAAAACAATTAAAAGATGTCAATTATAATTAAGTGAAATCAGCAGCAGTAATTGGTTACTAATTAAGAAAGTGGCTCAACAAAAACCTGCAGCCCTCCAGGATCTGACAACCCTGTCCTCTGCTGAAAGTCAAAAGCTAACTGTGAACGGCAGAGTAGTGAGTGACAGGAGGCTGGGAGCAGGCCCTGTGTGTGTGTGTGTGTGTGTGTGTGTGTGTGTGTGAGTGTGCACTGTGCTCTAGAAGTGTGAACTCACAGGCCAAAGTAGGAAGCTGCGTCTCATACGGATAGAATCGATACTACAGAAAACGACTATTGATACCGTTTCAAAATTTGGCCACAGTGGGTAATGCTGTGGACGTCCAACCTCAAGGTTGTGGGTTCAAATGCCGCTACTGACACTATATGACCCTGAGCAAGTCACTTCAAGTGGAAAAACAAAAGAAATGGAACCAACTGTGTCTCAAATGTTACAAGTTACCTTGGATAAAAGCGTCAGCCAAATAACTATCCATCCATCCATCCATCCATTCATTATCCAACCCACCATATCCTAACACAGGGTCACAGGGGTCTGCTAGAGCCAATCCCAGCCAGCACAGGGCACAAGGCAGGAACCAATCCCGGGCAGGGTGCCAACCCACCGCAGGACACACACACATACCAAACACACACTAGGGACAATTTAGAATCGCCAATCCACTTAACCTGCATGTCTTTGGACTGTGGGAGGAAACCCACGCTGACACGGGGAGAACATGCAAACGGCACGCAATAAATACATTTTCAGAATGACGACACCAGCACAGTCTGCACAGAGGCCTCATCTCTGGCACATTCACTTGAACCCATGGCCGGCCTCCCAGCTGATGTGACTAAATGCTGCTTGATTTAAGGTCAATGGGAATCACACTTGGAATCTGGAGACACCTGAAATGAATGCATGAAAACAGAAACACCAGTGCCAGATGGCACATTTGACAACTGGCTAGCAGGATGGATCCATTAGTTTAACGTTTGTTTCTGATGATGGGCTTCCTGCTTTTTTGTCCGTCGCTTAGTGTGCCCCATTCATTCCTTTAAATGGGGTCCTCTTCTGCTATTATTTTGCGTGCGAGTCACCATACCTGCGACCCCAGTGATGCATCCTTATACCACTGAAATCGCCCCCCAAATTAGCCACTAGGGGTGCCCTGCTCTCATTTTCACATTGATACACTGTGCACAAGAGCTCTTCTCTGTCAGCCACTAGGGGGCGTTGGCACTGTCGCTCACACAGCCTTACATTTCCCAGTCATGCCAGCGATTCACAATGTCAACACTTTACCTTTTCCTGCTGAATATTCCTGTCGCAGAGCCTCTTTCAAAGGGTTGTTGCCATGTAGGAGTCGATGATTTGAAAGGATTGACACAAAGGCGGCACCATAGATAGCTTCGGGAGTGAAGGTGTATGCCGACAACTCCTCGCCAGTTGGCTTGTTGTTGACCTGGAGGAATGAAACATGAAGGCCATTAAGACAGGTTGTGAGGTGAGCTGCCCAGTAGTCAATCGGGCAGGGGTCACATGATACCAGATAAACACACACTGGCACTTCAGCTGGATCGTTTCTGACCTAGAACACTGGTGGCTTTTCTCTAAAACACCTCCTGGTTTGCCAAGACCCTTTCCCTGTAATAAATAAAGAGACTAGCAACCCAGAGAAGGAACCCAAGTTAGGCCACTTAAGCCCAAGATCCCACTTTCTTTTGGCCACAGCCCCAAACCTCATGACCATAGTTGAGAACTGGCATTGAGTAAATCAACAGCTCCACCCCTCACCCCCCTTTGAGTCCCACCACTTGGCAACACCCACAGCACTGCCAATGTCCCTGGTACTCCACTGGTCCATCTCATTCATGTGAGAATCGCCCACTTGGAGTAGCTGTGGCCTCCTCACCAGCAGCAAGCCACTTACTGGACAGGAGACCGTGACCTATGACCTGCTCTTCACGATCCTCACCCGGTTCGGTTAGATGAGTCTGTCTGTCCCATAACGCCATCACTGGCTTTCTGAGAGGAGTCTCTTGGTCACTGAGGCACCCCTGAAGGTCTCCCTTTTGAACAACCTAAACTGCTGCCCCCCCCCCCCCATGACACCTGGCAAGGTGGTGATTCTAATATATGTGTTTGTCTGGTAGGCACGCAGGTCCACACCACTGAACCTATCATCTCCACCAAACTCTGCACAGACCCCCCATGTGTACAGGAGACACCACAGGTCGTCCTTCAATCTGATATTTAGTCCGTGCCCCTACCCTCTCTGTGACTGCCCCCTAACTGCCTGGCTGATTCTTGGGTTTGTCAGTTCTTCCCACAGCTCACTTCTCTACCAGCTGCGTCACCGGTTTTCGATGTTCTGATGATCGATCCAAAAGAGGCTGCATTGTTTTTATGTCATGGTTTTTTAAAGCTCCCATAAGAAACTGCACGTTTTACTCTTAAAAGATAGAAAATGACGACTGTTTCGCTTGAATAACGTCTTTAAATATAAAGAATCATTGTTTTTGGCATTTGGAGCCAGCGTTTCAATGGCTTTCCTCCTTCCTGTTCATATGAAATATAAGCTTGGCATTTTGTGTGGCCGCAAAGCCTGCTTCTTGAGGCGTAATTGGTTTTCTAGATGAAGAGATGTGAAGCTTTGTGATATTTTGTTACAATAAGCCTGAACACTCAAAGTTAAAGATGCGGAATTTTGAAAGCATGCATTTGGACGGGATCACACACGTGCGCCTGGGGGGCAGCCTAAGGGCTGAGGTGGAAGTAAGATGCAGACTCTGCGGTTGATTACCGTATATACTCACGGATAAGTCAGGAGTTGATTATAACGTACTAGACATTAGGCCCGTTACAATAAGGGGTGCTAGAACAGTAGTGCATAAACGTTAGTAGGAACAGTCGATATTAAATGGCAAGGGACCTTGTATGTGGCTGTAATATGCGTCACTGTATTGTGTGCCTTTAATTTTCTCTCTCAGTAATACTGGTTTGTATTTCCGTGAAATGCCTGTAATTTTGTCTGACAGTAATACAGTGGAACCTCGGTGCACGACCATAATTCGTTCTAAAACTCTGGTCAAAACCCGATTTGGTCGTGAACCGAAGTAATTTCCCCCCATAGGATTGTATGTAAATACAATTAATCCGTTCCAGACCGTACGAACTGTATGTAAATATATATTTTTTAAATATTTTTAACCACAAATATAATTATACCATAGAATGCACAGCGTAATAGTAAACTAAATGTAAAAACATTGAATAACACTGAGAAAACCTTGAACAACAGAGAAAACTAACACTGCAAGAGTTTGCGCTATAGCGCTAGGAACCGCTCGCTAAAAACACTTTTTTTTAATGAGCTTTGAGCACAGGGAAAAAAAATGAACATTTGAAAAATCCGGAATTTAATAAACAACCAAGAAAAGTAACATTGCAACAATGCACACGGGCACCTGTGTGTGTGTGTATGTCTCGTGTGTGTGTGTGTGTCTGTGTGTGTGTGTGTGTGTCTGTGTGTGTGTCTCTCTCTCTCTCTCTCTGCACAGGGAGAGACTGAACACGTGCTGTGTGGCCCCGCGCATGCGCACTTCACCAGAAGACACACACACACACACACGGACACCTGGACGCACACAGGGGTTTTATTAAAGAGGATAATTTCCAGTATTTTATAATGTCGGTCATAAAAGTCGAATGTGGAAAACAGACAGTCCCGGTGGTTTCAATTGAACTTATTTATTATTATTATTATTATCTTATACAACCCCAATTCCAATGAAGTTGGGACGTTGTATAAAACGTAAATAAAAACAGAATCCAATGATTTGCAAATCCTTTTCCACCTATATTCAATTGAATACACTACAAAGACAAGATATCGAATGTTCAAACTGATAAACTTTATTGTAGTTTTGCAAATCTTCACTCATTTTCACTCTTTTGAATGTCTGTTTTGCTCAGAGTCTTACCCTATACAGGGTGGATTCCCCAAATCTTTACCTTGTCCTTTGTCTCTCATTACAACGGTCACCAAACCAAATGGCTTCTAAAAGCTTGAGTGGCACACCCTTTGTGATGCGCCATAAATCACACTCATTAACTGGAAGATATCGATTAGGATGTGTCCATGTTTAGCAAGTTGTTAGTCTAGTTAAAGAACCTCCATCATTGAACTATCGTCACTTTGTGTGTAAACTGCTGAAATTGGCACTCAGTTAGGCTCCATGTTGGCAACGATTCACAATGATGTCAGGAACCTGGGTACCACCTTTGACTCGTCACTAAGTTTTGATAAACGTCCAGTTTTTACCAAGTGAGGCAAATCTCAAAACTACAATCTGTTCTCCTCACAGAAGGACCTGGAAACTGTCATTCGATCTTTTATCACATCTCAGCTGGACTACTGTAACTGCCCAAACCTGCTCTGTCACGCCTACGCAGCAGCCAGATGTTCAATTAGTACTAGAAAAAACGATCATCTCTCTCTCTCCTGTACTGGCGCCTCTCCACTGGCTACCGGTGAGATTTCATATTTATTTTAAAATTTTCTTGCTTGTACTTAAAGCCTTGCATGACCTCACTCCAAAATACATCCACGATCTCCTTCATCCCAACTCGGCACCGAGGGCACGGAGGTCATCTGGATCGGCTACTCCTCGTAGTTCCCAGATCTCGGCTGAAGTCGAGGAGAGACAGAGCGCTCTCTCTTGTTGCTCCTGGGCTTTGGAATGATCTGCCTGTCCTCATCGGGTCTTCTTCGTCTATCGGCTCAACACCCACATCTTCTCGTCTGCCTTTCATGGAGTGTGACAGTGCGGAGGACAGTGTTAATTGATGACTTCGTTAATTTGTTCTTACACGTTTGTTTGCATTGTTTATTTTATTGTCCCTCTGCACAGAACTTTGGCTCAACATCTGTTGTTTTAAATTTGCTTTTATAAATAAATCGGACTTGACGTCACTTGACTTATGAGGTTAACATCCACCATGCCATACGTCATCACTCTCCATGCTGTGTTCAGTGTGTAGGACCACCTGAGCTCTGAACGTCTGTCCTCCCTACCTGAAAAATCTCAGAAGGCATTTGTCATAACTTAGAAGACGTCACTACAGCGTCGGCACCGTGAACACCTCATGTGGAAGAGGGACACACAATGGCAACGGAGCTCCTGCCACTGAACCTTCATCTCCACGGTCTACCCTGTGTGTACAATAACAAACACCGCAGGGTGGGACGGAGGGGTTTCGGGATGACAGTTTGTTTAAGAGCTCCAAAGGTGGCTGAAAAGACTCTTCTAAAATGGCACTTTCTTAAAACGTGATTTTGAGTTTGGCCGATTAGCGCACTAAGACACTGCACCGCCAGATCCAAGAATGTTGGCTGTTTAAAATATAAATTTGATCCAAGTCGGGGTTTTAATCTTTTGCTTTGGGAAAACTTGGGGGTTGGACTTGCACTCCAGCCACTGTTCAGTGTGGTGCTGAGGTGTCACCCGTTGTGCGGCTGCACTCGGATCTCAATCCAGGTGGTCCGTCGTGTGGTGGGTGCAGCCACACGCTGTAATCCGCACATGCTCCCAACCTCTCCTCTCTCTCCGTAAAATAATCTGAAACATTCCTAATTTCAAAAGACTTACACAGGTCTTGTGATTCCTGTCACAATAAAGGCCCAAAAACAACCCACAAAAGGCCAGACCTGTCCTCTACACAGCCAAGTCAAGCCCTCATCTCCGCTCCGCTCCACACTCATGCCCTAGGCCATCAGGAATCCCTTTCTCAGATCTGGGGTGGCATGGACACCAGGCCCGGACTCCAGATATTCCTGCACCTTTGAGCCTTCAGTTAACCAAAAAGGGCACATCACCAGGGTGACGTCTTTCATACTCAAACTCCTGGTAAGCGTCCCATAGTGACCAGGAGGTGTTGTCACTGCCAGTGTTCCCTACCCGGACTCATTCTTCTCATTAGAAGATGATCCAGCACTTCAGCTGGCATCACTGGAAGACTTCTGCCTGTCTCACTCCTCCCACCCCAATCACTGCCCCCCTAAAGGACCCTGTGCCCTTACAGCATGCAGACAGATGCAGGACCTCAGCTTCTTCTACTGTATCCTTGGCCTGTTTCAGGCCTAACCATGCCCTGTGCCATCCTGGTGGTGCCCTTACCCCCAGTTACCTCAGGCATCAATTTACACTGGAAACAGCTTTTCTCTCTCTCTGTCTGTCGCTCTTACGGCTTAGTGGCTGATGAAACAAATTTAGAGAAGCACAGCTGGTCCGGAAAAAACAATTGATCCACAAATGAATAATTCAATGCTACGTTGGCACAAGGAGAGGCTGCCCTCCCTAATGCCCATCACAGGAAGACATCAAGGCCATGTGGATCCTAAGGCTGGCACTAACAGTAAAGACACTTAGATGGCACACGTAATGTACTCTGCATATGTGACCCTTATGGACCCTCATCGACTTTCAGGTTGTCATGACAAAAACAGGATTAGCGACCTTATTGACAGGCACTGCCTTGGCTTCAGACTTCAGACCACTGCTTCGGCTAAATTATTCATTAGGATGTTGGCCACGCAAGGTCAAATACACAAACAAGAGGTGCCGGCTGTTGGAAATGACCGCACGATCAATAGCTCACCTTCAGCTGGAAGTTGAAGAAGCAGCCGGTGCACTCGCCAATCCAGTTGGCCTGCATGCCTTTGACTCCATACCACTCGGGAAGATCTGCCAGGGCGTCGAGCAGGGGCTGGAAGACAGAGCACATGAGAAAATGGATACAAAGGAATGTTCTGGAAGGGACCAACTTCGGTCAGCTCAGCACAGAGCCGTTAACCCCGTGGTCACTGATAAGGACAGTCATTCATTTAGATGATCCTCTAGTCCAACCTGACTTACAGGTACTGAGCAGTCTGTCTATTCTGAACCGTGCCAGGTGACATGTCTCTGACAGTAGGGCGCCACATCGGCCTTCTCCAAGCTGCATGTACAGCACTCTGTGATTATAGGGACTGATGTGGTGTCTGTTCATGGTGCACACCTCACTGACTTAACATTCCCAAACCTGCTTAACCCAATACAGCAGGAGCCAACCCTAAAAGGGATGCCAGCTCATTCCAAAGCACCCTCACAGCTGCCAATCAAGCCAATGCACACATCTTGCATATGTAAATGCCACACATAGAAAGAGATTGGCCTTGGTCCCTCTATAGGGACTGCACAATTATGTCCATAATAATACAGTGTGAATGGTGGCTGGTGCACAGTGACTACTGAAGTGCTTACCTGAAAGAGCACAGTGCTGTGAAAAAGTATCTGCCCCCCTTGATAATCGTTTTTAAAGTTTTATAATACCCCCATATTCACAGTTTTTATTGAAAATGTAAGCAGTTCAAGTCCAGTGAATAACCTGAAATGGTACAAAAGACTGACAGAGGTTCCAAAAAATAAGCTTAGTGTTACCAAAAACTGAAGCAAAATGTCATTTTCAGGTTCTAGAGATGGTGTTCACTTTGAAAGGCGCTATATAAAGTGCACTCAGTGGCCTTGAGTTAACACCTTATGGCTTTTCTGCAGCAAAGGAAGTTCATTAAGCCTTGAAAGTTGATGCAGACAATTCAGCTTCGGCTGATTACTTACTAACCCGCTGTCCTGCTAACCCCTCTGAGGCGTTATTTGCACAATACTGCACTGCGTGTCACTATTGTAATAGTGGCAAACTGCTAAGGAAGAATAAGAAGAAATAAACAGATAAAATGTGTAGGGGTTCGAATACGTTGTGAATCTACAGTGTATATATACTGTATATTACATAGATTTCATTTTCTGTATAAATGCTTTTTTGCGTGTTTTTGTGTGGTACTGCATCAGTGTCACCGTTCTGACGAGACATGCAAGTCACAATTCTGTCCCACTACAGTCTGAATGCATGACGATAATAATAATACATTTTATTTATTTGTAGGCACCTTTCTAAACACTCAAGGACACTAAACAATAGATCATAAACAAAAGTAAAATACAGAAGTTAAAACCAGACAGAGCAATTGTAAGCAAACAGAAAAAGCCGTCTTAAACAAATGAGTTTTAAGTTTAGACTTGAAAAGTGAACATAATTCAATATTTCTAAGCTCAGATAGCAGTGAGTTCCAAAGCTGGGGAGCAGAGCAACTGCATGGTGGTAAGACGGGCAAAGGGGACAGTCAAGTGGATGGAGGAAGAGGAGCTGAGGGTGCGGAGGGAATGGCAACATGGAGGAGGTCAGACAGATATGGAGGGGCGAGGGTGTGGAGAGCCGTAAACGTTAGTAGGAGAATTTGGAATTGAATTCGGAACTGAACTGAAAGCCAAGGAAGCTGCTGCACGACGGGAGTGATATGATGAATAGAGGGGGTCTAGTAATGATGAGGGTGGGCAGCTGAATTCTGGACCAGTTGAAGCTTAGAAAGAGATTTGTGAGAAAGACCAAAGAAAAGGGAATTGCAATAATGGAGACGAGAAGAGACAAGGCTATGAACAAGGAGAGCAGTGGTGTGGGGAGTGAGGGACGGGGGGGCGCGAATACGATTAAAGTTATGCAGGTGGAAATATGAAGACCGGGAGATGTTACTGATGTGGGACTAAAAAAATAAAGTACTGTCAAGGATGACACCTGTGGGGAATTATCAATAAAAAATGAAAAATGATCAGTTTTAGATAATGTGGATTTTGTACCAATGAGGAGGACCTCCGTCTTGTCACTTGTTGTTTAATTTAAGAAAATTTGAAGAAAACCAGGATTTGATTTCTGCTATGCAATCAGTAAGGGAGGAGAGTGTAAAGGAAGCACTAGGCTTGCTAGTGAGGCAGAGCTGGGGGTCATCAGCAGAACAGTGGAGATAATGTTATATTTACGAAAGGGGAAGGAGGTCAATAATGAAGAGGGGGGCCCAACCACAGAGCCCACCTGAAGTAACAGCGGTGGGTTGGGATGTCAAAGTTTTAAGCTGAACAAACTGAGAGGTGGGATCTGAACCAATCTAGTGGAGTGTGGGGAATGCCAGCCGAAGATAATCTATTGAGAAGAGTCGTGTGACAAATAGTGACAAAGGCTGCACTCAAATCAAGGAGGATGAGAATAGGAATTAAAGCAGAATCAGCTGCCATACGGAGGTCATTAGTCATTATTATAAGTGATAAACTTGAACCTTGTCCTCATGGTGCACCTTCTGGTTTTTTTCCCCATCCACTGTGACTAATGACCCACAGTTGTTCCCATAAAATCTCCACTCGGTGAAGAGACACAGTCGGCCCATGACACCACCTCACGACTCATTTTATCGAGCGTATCCTGAATTGCCAAGTCCTCGGTTTGCTCCAACAGACCTGACTTTACGCCATGTAACGCGAAGTGTCTGAGACGTCACCCTTACAAAAGCAGAAGAGATTCCAGAAAATTCAACGGATATGACAAAGCGTCAGGAGCGAGATTATTGTTAACAGGGCCGTCTGCCAGCAGAGCTCAGGTTCATTTTCTGCATGACTACAAATGCCCTTGTCAGCCTCTGATTTCCTCCGTTTCCTTCTGCCTACCTGGATTTGGAGGCTCAGCTTCATTACTTCAAGCCAGCCAGATTATTTCCATTACAATAAACACAATTAACAAAACTTCCAGACGGATCTGCTCCTCAAGTTAGGCAACACCGGCTGTTTAAAAATAAACAAGGCGCATCGATCAGCCTCCTGGTGTACGGCACGTGACGGATAAGAAACCCCAATTTCAATTAAAACACTCGTCCGATCCGCCTGCAGCATAATGACATATGGCGAGCAATCGCAGGCATAATCTTCTCTGCGGGAGAAATGAATTCAATAGCTGTAAAGTGCTGGCATTTTTCTTGTAATCAAGGAGGAATCTTTTTTTTTAGAAATAGGAGGAGGAAAAACGCTCAGCACGACAGCATTGGTTTTCCATGATTGCCGGTGATTATATTTATTGTTAGATTTACGCAATGAGTACTTAACGACACGGTGGCTCAGCGGTTAGGGCGGCCGCAGCACAGCTCCAGGAGATTGGGTTCAAATCTCGTTGTGTGCTATTGTGTCACCGGCGAGGACTTGCCTCTCTCTCTCTCACTCTCGCTGCTTCTGGTCCTCACATGGAGGGGCTGGTCATTCGCTGTGCAGTCGTTCTTGATTGGTCGCCCTAATGCTGTACCCTTGTTGAAGGTGAACCTCAGGACACTGGCAGTGTCTAACAATGACCTGCTGGCGTGAGGGCGCCCAGATGCATGTACAGGTTGTCATGGGCATCGATTCTGGCATCACTGAAACTTTTACAAAGAAAAAACAGACGACAATGACACAAAACCAACAATATTAGTGAGTTAATATCTGAGCTCAAACGCAAGTGGGAAATGCCTTGTGGTAATTGGGGGTCCCATTGGCTGAACTCTGTACTACAGAATTGTTTTATTGTGGGTTTCTCCTATTCGCTAGTTTACCCACAAAAGGCACCTTGGAGCTTTGCTTATGTCCAGACAGGAAATGCCCGGTTACACCTACCAGCCTTTGCCTACCCGATACCCCCCACCACAGCACCCTGCAATACTTACCCTTGGGACCCTCCAACTTTCAGTCAGCTTGCCCAGTTTACCACTGCTTCGAGGACTGGACAGGGCATCCCTCTATACCCCTAAAGACCGGAGTTAGGTGAGAAGTGGACCCCCTAACCCCGCGGCCCTTCCTACCATCAGTGAACGCACAGACTGCATGAAGTAAAGCTAAATGGCCTTTGATCAGGCATTAAAATATTTCATTGTTAGGAAGCCAGCATCAGGAAATGCACCATGCAGAGTGAAAAAGTAAGTGCACCCCATGAAATGTTTGATTCTTTTTGAATATATGTGGACATTTCAGGATACGTTCTTCATCTAAACATTACCTTTAGATAAAGATGATGTAATATAACAAACATACCAGTCACCTTATGTAGCACGATGTAGAATTTAAATATGCACTGCGGCCAATCGGGCTGTGGAGTCGGAGTCTAAATTACTAGTAATGTCCTAGTTATAAAATATATAATATTATATTTAAATCAGTTAAACGGTATCTTGGTGTCAACTCCTATCAAAAACATGAACATGTCTGGGTGACCTCACGGTAGATTGCCTTAAATTTCAATTAAAGAGTCGGAGTTGATGGTTTTGTGCACTGACGCCACAGCCCTGGGCACCACTGAGGCCCAAAACCCCAGCCAGCAACAGAGTCAAGTGCTGCTTATTTACAGACAGTCCCTTCTCGGTGTCGTGATCTGGAGGATCAATTCCAAGGTTGCCCACTAGAGTCAACCTACCCCAACTAGAAACAACAAGGGGCCAATCGAGCGAATCTTTCTTTAATAAAAGGTTCATTTTCACAAAAGGCTTTTATTTGCAAGCCCCAAAGCTCCGAAGAGCACAAAGAGATGCCTGAATGGCAAGGCGATACACAATAAACAAATTCCCAATCTGGAATCCAAAAATCATGGCCAAAAATAAAACAGAGCAGAGGTTCAACATCAAACGCACCATCCCAAAGACAGAATCCAAGAACCAAAGTCAAAAGGCAGCGGGCCGAGTCGAAATTCTAGAAAACACAAAGCAAAGCAACGGCAGATAAAACTCACCACAAACACACTCCACTGCCAGGGACTTAAATAGGGTGGCGGGCTGCCCCTGGCGGTGATGGGCAGGTGGCCCCGCCCCTTGAGGGACCACCCACAAAGCACAAAGGACATAACTAAGACCCTTCCCCTTTTCAAGCATTCAAACAGAAAAACGTACATAACACTTCAAATGAACATTAATACAAATAACTGAAATAAAGTTAGACATTGAACCTCATCCATGGGGAAAATGCTGACTGAAGCGTGGCACTCAGGTGACATCTACTCAACAGACGTACACACTTCTGCACAATTACAATCTCCTTCCACTCCTCCTGACTTTGATTGCCCCCTTCCAGGTGAGATGGGTCTGTCATGTTGGACCCGGGAGAACTTCTGGTGCCTTAGCATTGGATGTTGGAAGCATTTCCTGGTCATGTAGACGCCCCACAAAACAGTTGAGGTTTTCTCTTGGTAGTGCCCTCTGGTGGCACCCAAGGACCATGACAGAGATGTCCTATGAACTACAAGAAACCCTGGGGGTGTCCACACATTAGTATCCATTCATTACAGCCTCCTGGCCAGGCCAGCAATCACCCCTCATCCCATTAGGGGTGCCAATCCATCCATTAGGGCAGATACAACATAAATGTAAATTTCATATGTGGGGAAAAGCAAGCGCACCCCTCCATTTCTCACAGTTTATTACAAGCTCAAATACCTCAAATTAGAATCAGGTGCAGGATTCTTCTCTCGTCTTATTTAAAGCTCAGACATTTAGTTTGGTTTGAAATGTGTGCTCTCTCTCTGCTCTCAAAAAAGCACAATGGAGTTGCATAAAAGTCTCAAAATGTAATCCAAAAGCTTAAATCTTTAAAACTGGGCATAATACATCCAGAAAACACTGACAGAAACTCCTGTAAATGAATGATTCCAAACTCCTGCGCCTTCTCACAAATGTAAATAGCCTGAGAGGGGGGCCAGGGATTGCTGGCATCAGGGTGGCCCCGCCTTCTGGAGGCTCCACCCACAAGGAACGGAATAACATTTAAAGTACAAGTACAAAATCATATATGAAATCAACAAAAAATCGCATATGGACATGAAAAATAATACCTCAAAATGAACAAAAACAATAAAACCTAAAATACATAAAACTTCAAACAGATACATGACGTGTGCACTGTAAACACACGTGCCACGTATCACAAACACAGCCCAGATTCCTACCTCGGCTTAGGTGTTTGTTCATTGTTATAGTTGTTTTTTTTGTTAATTTTGAATGATAAGTTTTCATATTTTCATGTTAATTCTATTAGTTTTTTATTTGTGTTCTATGACTTTGAATACACTGCCATTATATGTGCTTTGAGGGAGGAGCCCCAGGAGGCGGGGCCACCCTGATGCCACTGTTGCTGGCTCCTCCTCCTGGCTTTATAAGTCTGAGGGCAGGGTGGCACTATATAAAGTTAAAAAGGTGCAGGTTCAGTCACGGCCTCATAGTATGACCCCGAGGGTCTCAGATCTCACACACACAAGAAATGGAAGCAAACACACTGCAACAGAAAGTGAGGGTGTTCGCTATGGAAAGGCGCTATATAGACATTTGAATTGTACCTTGTTATTTATTAGTTTGGTAAAAGACCCCCTGAGAGGACGGCACACAAGCATCTGCACTAAGAAGAGCTTTAGAACGGTGTTGACAATGGAAAGACGCTATATTCACGTTTGAATTGTATGTTGCTATTTATTAGTTAGGGGAAAAAAAACCCTTTGAGAGAGGAGCTGACGATCATCTGTAGGAGTTCATAAGCCAGCTTTAATTCCCACCGCAACATGATAACGCAGCAAATCGGGATCATCAGGCAATTAACAAGGGGCTCTCATTAAACTTTAACGTGTGAGTTTCCATCTCAGCCAGCTTCAAATCAGGAAGAAGACGATTACAGCGTAAGCCGGGATTTAATCAGGATTAAAAGTGAATTCCCCGACTGCCGTAGCCTACCCTGTAACACGCCGACAGGCTAAAAGTGAAGGCCGCCTCGGCGTCTGAAGGTCTGTAGAAACACTCGGGGAGGCCAATGGACCGAGAAAGGCTTTAGCCGCTTCTCTCCAATCAAAAGTGCGTGAAGCACAAAGAAGTTCACCTTGGCTGGGGGGCTTGAAAATCAGAAGTGGAGACGATGAAATGAAAGGACAGCACTGAGTGACGCTAATGAAAGTCTTCATTGAAAGGAAGAAAACTGCGCTGGTTAACAATTCATGTCTTGGAGTAATCTGCCGACATATTTGTTACAGTTCTGTGAAAAAGTATTTGCCCCTTTCTCATATCCTTCACATCTGCATATTTTCCATAATGAATGTCTTCAGATCTTCCAACAAAATGCACTATTAGAGAGGGGTCAAATACTTTTTCACAGCACTGTGACAAGATGACGGGGGATCTAAGCAAATACACAGTGCATTTTTGAAATTGTTGCTTTCTTTACGGTTCTCAATCACCCACATAGCCTCACTGCTTGACTGCAGCACCTCTAACAGCAGCAATCATTTCATCTCGGCTCTTCATCGCTCACACTTCTCCCCCTTAATTTAGAGACGTTGTGAGGTTTACAAACATCAGCCGCTCGTTTCAGGTCCTTATTTTCAGGTTCAAGTCAGGACTTTGACTGGCCACTGCAGAACTTTTAAGCCGTTCAGTTGCAGACTTGCTTTTGTGCTTTGGCTCCTTGTCTTGTTGTATAACCACCTTGAGGTCACAGACAGAAGAGGGGACATCCCACTTAAGTGTATTCTGGTCAAAATGTAGCAGGGCTACATACAGTATCTCACATTTGTGTAAATATTTTATGATATCTTTTCATGGGACAACACTGAAGATATGACACTTTCAGACAATGTCAAGTAGTCCGTGTACAGCTTGTAAAGCAATTTAAATCTGCTGTCCACTCAAAATAACTCAACACACAGCCATTAATGTCTAAACCGCTGGCAACAAAAGTGAGTACACCCCTAAGTGAAAAATGTCCAAATTGTGCCCAATTAGCCATCTTCCCTCCCCGGTGTCATGTGACTCGTTAGGCCAGGGTTATACTTCACGTGACGTGACGCCTGCTCCAGCGGACGCTCCAGCTACACAAGCGTTGTACTGTTTATACCTGCGCGCGTACTTTATGGAAACCTGGAGGAATCCACCAGGTGGCAGTGCGAGATATCATCACGGTGAGAACAGGTTCGGCTTCGCTGTGTTGTGAATTGCTGGGAAAATCCATTAAATTCCGAGGACACCTTACCACGTTATCTCTGAAAAGGATGTTTAATGATTACCATCCAGCAAGCATTGGGAACGAGGCTGAAACAATCCCTGGACGAGGCATCAGCTCATCGCAAGGTGAATACAAGCACTCACATACACTGGCGTCATTTTAGTGTCACCAAATCTGCATATCTTTGAAAGGAAACCAGAGCCCACTGTGGAAACCCAGCAGGAAAACATGGAAACTCCAGGCAGGGAATACCAGCGACACGACTCCCTGAGAGAGAGCAGTGCTAACGTTCTGCCACCGTGTCACCCCCACGTGTGTAATTATTAACAGTATTCAGTATTTAAACAAAATTAACAATTTATCTGTAAAATAGATACTTTAATGCATTTCATCATGAAAGTGATATCAAGTATAAATCTTAGGATTCTAAATGTGCAGAGAGTTGGAATATCAGACATTTAATGTGCACAGTGTGGCGATTTATTGCCGTTTGCTGCTACTGTCAGGAGCGGAGGAAGCCCTAGAAAAAGAGACGGCACAGAAGACGGTATGTGAGACTTTTAAAATGTATCGTGTCATTACGATCGGGAATACGCGACGTTTGAATATTAAAGCACAACGAATGCATCTGTATGTCGGCATTTTTCACATCGAACCATTCATCAAACATTGTAGCGCGCACTTGGATCTCGTAGGATCCACAAAGCGGCTTTCTGTCACATGGAGATGGTAAACAGAGACTCTGACGTCACAGTCCAACTTTAATCACACTCGCACACGCGTCGCGTTAATTTCTGAGGACCTGCTCAGAGGACACGTCAAATGAACTCTGGGAACGCGTGGCAGCCATGATGCGGGCACCTACGCACTCTGAGCGTGAAGTATAAATGAGCTCTTAGTGTTACAAGGTCTCAGGTGTGTTCAATTTGGTGTTATCGCTCTCACTCTCATACTGGTCACTGGTAGTTCAACATGGCACCTCATGGCAAAGAACTCTCTGAGGATCTGAAAAAAAAGAACTGTTGCTCTCCATAAAGATGGCCGAGGCTGTAAGAAGATGGCCAACACCCTGAAACTGAGCTGCAGCACGGTGGCCAAGACCATACAGCGACAGGTTCCACTCAGAACAGGCCTCGTCATGGCTGACCAAAGAAGTGGAGTGCCACATGCTCAGCGTCATATCCAGAGGTTGTCTTTTGAAAATAGATGTACGAGTGCTGCCAGCATTGCTGCAGAGGTCAGCCAGTCAGTGCTCAGACCATACGCCCGCCGCACACGGCATCAAATTGGTCTGCATGGCTGTCGTCCCAGAAGGAAGCGTCTTCTAAAGATAATACCTAAGAAAGACAAGCAGACTAAGGACATGGATTACTGGAGCTGATGAGACCAAGATCAACTTATTTGGTTCAGCTGGTGTCAAGGATTTGTGGCGACAACCAGGTGAGGAGTACAAAGACAAGTGTGTCTTGCCTACAGTCCAGCATGGTGGTGGGAGTCTCATGGTTTGGAGCTGCATGAGTGCTGCCAGCTCTGGGGAGCTACAGTTCATTGAGGGAACCATGAATGCCAACATGTACATACTGGAGCAGAGCGTGATCGCCTCCCTTTGGAAACTGAACATGATAACGACTCCAAACACACCTGAGGGTAAAGGTGCTGGACTGGCCAAGCATGTCTCCAGATCTAAACCCTACTGAGCATCTGTGGGGAAGGTGGAGAAGCACAAGGTCTCTAACATCTAGCAGCTCTGTGATGTCGTCATGGAAGAGGATTCCAGTGGCAACCTGTGAAGCTCACTGCTCCATGGCAGTGCTGGAAAATAATGGTGGGCGGCCACACAAAATATTGACACTTTGGGCACAATTTGGACATTTGTCACTTAGGGGTGGACTCACTTTGGTGAGATACTGTAATAAGAGGTATATTCTGTGTTTCATTTCATCATCCCGATTACTGTCCGTTATATGTGCATCAGTAAATGTTGTCCCCGTGAGTGAAAAGGGGACGGATGATGGAGGGAGGCCGCTGCCCCGAGACAGAAATCACCTGTTGGATCCACTAGTTACATCCGGGACATTCTGCATTTAAACAAGAGGAGCAAAAAGGCAAAAGGGAGGTAAAGAAAGAGAGAGAGAGGAAGAAAAAGAATCATTCTGCGCATATTTCAACTCATTTCCGAACATCGTACCAGTCCATTACGTGCTTCTTCAGGATCCGGATTATCATCACAACAGCCAGCACCGAGGAACCCTGGGGTTGGGACTTTTGCCAACCACTAGCACACTTCCGACCATAAGGACACTAACGGTGAGGCTGGTTTTTGTTGTATTGTTGGGAGGAAGCAAGACATCCCACCAGCCAATAGCCAACGTTTGCTGGACTTTATTAGCCTTTGGACTCATCTGTCACTTTCATGTCATCTGTGTTTGTGTTTGTTCAGTTAGTGATTAGGGGCAAAGGAGGGTTCTTTGTAAATGTTTGTTTATTCGTGTTTTATACAGTATAATAATTAGTCACTGGGTTAGAGGTGTTTTGTGTGCATATATTTACATTATTGAATATTTGTTTTGTCTTTATCATTTATAATAAATCTGAATTTGGTTTTACATTCCTGTCTACTGTTTGCTGGTTATTTCGTCGTGTGGTGAAAAAGTACAACTTGTAAAGAGTACGGTCTGTTACTAGATACAGAAGCCTTGGTCTTGGTAGTGTAGTGGCCGGTCCGGGTAAGGGGTCGGCCGTTATAAAGGTCCTTCAGTAGTGCATGCCACACCATCACACCTGTAGCCCCATGTCTTACTGCAGGTCAGAAGTGGAGGTCCTCTTTTGACTCTTCTATTATTGGCCCAGTGTTTCTTTGCATAGCAGAGGTTTCTTCCTTGCTCCTCTCCCATGAATCCCGTTTTATTCCTCTTTCTTAAAATGGAGTCAGAAACGCTGATCTTAGCTGAGGCTGGAGAGGCCTGAAGTTCTTTGGGGATCTTTAGTGACTTTTTGAGCAAGTCGTCATTGTGCCATTGGGGTCGCTTTGGCAGACTGGCCTGTTCCAAATGGTCCAGAGCCTCAGACGTGGCAGCATCACTTTGTTCCTTGCCAGCTGGTACATTTCAACAACTTTTGTTTTTCTCATCTCTCTTTCTTATGATTGAGGCCAAGAGTCCTTGTGCTGGACGACTTCACGGTCATGGCGAGGGTCAATTTATGATGCCATTTAGATTAACAGGGCTAGCCGTGTTCAGTCAGCTGAGTCAAATTATCACTGACCGTTGGTCAGCTGGATCAGGGAGTAGCTAAGGGAGCAATGACCTTTTTATTTGGGCAATATGGGACCACTTTATCACTTAAATATATTAGCAGTAGCACTTTAGAAAAGGTGTTCTATGTTAACTCGGGTTTCCTTTACCTCATATTACATTTTGTCTAAAGATCTGAAGCCATTCATTGTGACAAATAAAGGGAATGTCACGGCACTGTACGTATGTATTTTTATACAACACGTGGATGGCGTACTGATCTATTTATTACTCTATTGCTTATTTTTTGCCTACTTTTGGTTTGAGGTTGGCTCAATTCTACCCCCATCTTCCATATTTGTTTTGCTTTATTTTTTTTTCAGTCCCTGGAAACGCTCAACAATTCCCTCCCACTAATTCAATGTCCCATTGGCAGTCGGACACATTGCTTCAGGTACCTTGGCATACTTTGTAGTTTTGATGAACCACTGCTTCAGGTATTTCTGCTCAACCTTCGCTCCAGAGCGCCATGAACACCCATTCTCATCCACCTGTTCATCGGCCAAAACGGTCTGGTCAACGGGATCCCAATTCACCAAGGCCTGTAGGGGGCAACAAAGAGCAGAGTCATAGTTACTGCTGAGTTGAGAAGCTCCACATTGACAAAGTGTGCATTGTGAAAACTCCAATGGCAAAGATGAGCCGCTGCTACACTAGTGAGGATACAATAAATGAATAAATAAATATTGTCAGAAAAAGACGCTATAAGAACTTGTGCAGCAACATGTCCAATGTCACCTCACAAACCCAAGGAAATTAAGTACAAGTGCTATGGCGGCTGAAATGGGCCTTGGACAAAAATGTACTGACCACAGGGGGGTGACAATCTAATCGACACCCCTTTGAAAAACCAGCCACTAGAAAACAACAACATTTATTTCTGTCGCACGTTTACATGCAAATGATGGAGCTCGCTGTGCTTTACAAGATGAAGAAAGAAAAAAGAAAAATATAAAAATAAGATTAGACAATACCAAGAAACAAAGAATAAACTAACGACCAATGGCCAGGAGGACAGAAAAAAACTGGGCTGGAGGAGAAAAAAAAAAAAAACAAAATCTGCAGGGGCTCCGAGGCCACAAGACCACCTAGCCTCCCCTAACATAAATGATCTCAATCAGTCCTCATGGTTTATAAGCTTCACAAGGAAGAATCAAATGATGATGGTCATGTGGACCTCTGGTCTTCAATCCATCAATAAAAATTAAATATAATCTTATATATCAACGTCTACATGTGGAAGTGTGTGTGTCTGTCTTTCCGGCCCGGAAGTTCAAGGCTACAGCATGGAGTTCAAAGAGCTGGCAAGGCAGCCCCAAGTTAACGAGCCGGAAGAAGAACAAAGGACGAGGCTACAGCATGAAGCTGAAAGAAAGCGACTCCATCGCCAAAGTGAAACCGCCAAGGAAAGACAAACTCGCTTAGCCACTAAAATACAAGCGAGGCGAGCACATCAGCAAAATGAAACCTCTGAGGAGAGAGAAACTCGCTTAGCCGCCGATAGACAAGGGGGGGGAGCACGTCCGCAAAACGAAACCTCAGACTCTGCATTTCAATTTTTTATTCTGACGATTTCAATAGTTTCTAGGAGCCTGGGCTTTTTGCAGCACAGGCTTATACAGCTAGAATAATATAATCTTATATAGAAATGTCTACTCGTGGAAGTGAGAGAGTGTGTGCGCCTGGCACAGAAGTGAGAGGTGGAGTCGGCGTTAGGGCTCCGCCTCCAAGGAAACAGAAAACTCGCTTAGCCGCTAATAACACAAGCGAGATGAGTACGTCAGCAGAACGAAACCTCAGAAGAAAGACAAAGTCACTTAGCCGCTAACATCAGCAACACGCTATCCCTTTTACTTTTCCTCCCGCCGCTAATACACAAGCGAGGCGAGCACATCGGCAAATTGAATCCTCCGAGGAGGGAGACGAGAGTCGTTCATTTCAATTATCTGACATCTCTACATTTCAGTTTTTTTTCCTGACGATTTCAATAGTTTCTAGGACCCTGGGCTTTTTACAGCACAGGCTTACACAGCTAATATAATATAATAATAATATTATAATATATATCACAGTGTTTCCCAACCTCGGTCCTGGGGACCCCCTGTGGCTGCTGGTTTTTGTTCCAACCAGCTTCTGTTTTTAATTGGACTCCTGAGCTAATTAACTGATGTTATTTCACACGTTCTGTGCTTTGGGAACAATCAGAAAACGAAGTTTGGTAAAAAATATATATATATATATATATATATATATTAAAATGTACCAAGGAGTTATATGGGAATAATATATTTTTTTTCATTTTAAAAATATTTTCATCTTGATTTTCATTCTACTTTACTAGGTGTTCTAATTGTTTAATTAATCCATCATTTACTAATTAGAGGGTCTGATACTAAAGTACTTGCGTTCTTTGATTATTCAGTGTTGATTGCCAGCGTGTAAGCTTGACTCGTTTTTAATTGTCATTAATAAGACACAACGAAGGGGAAAAACTGCACAGAGAAAAGGCAAAATAGAATGAAATCAACAAAAGAGAGTTAAGCATTTAAATCTAGAGCCAAAGCAGAAATATTTCTAAATGTCTTATAAATGTAAAAATCACGGTGCTGTGCTTTTCTGAATGTAGAATAAGAGAAAAATAATACCAGCTAATTAAATGAGATCAGTGCTATCAGGTGTTGTCACAGATTAGGAATCTGCTTGGAACAAAAACCTGCAACCACAGGGGGTCCCCAGGACTGAGGTTGGGAAACACTGCTATAATATAATATAATATAATATAATATAATATAATATAATATAATATAATATAATATAA
>JANRMT010062841.1:1462023-1499721 GCA_026402145.1 Polypterus bichir lapradei | reverse complement strand
ACTAATTCCCTTCATAATTTTAAACACTTCAATCATGTCACCTCTTAATCTTCTTTTGCTTAAACTGTAAAGGCTCAGCTCTTTTAATCTTTCCTCATAATTCAACCCCTGTAGTCCTGGAATCAGCCTAGTCGCTCTTCTCTGGACATTTTCTAGTGCTGCTATGTCCTTTTTGTAGCCTGGAGACCAAAACTGCACACAGGACTCAAGATGAGGCCTAACCAGTGCATTATAAAGGAGGAGCAGAACCTCCTTGGACTTGTACTCCACACATCAAGGCGCTATATATCCTAACATTCTGTTAGCCTTCTTAATGGCTTCTGAACACTGTCGGGAAGTTGATAGCTTAGAATCCACTACAACTCCTAAATCCTTCTCATAAGGTGTACTCTCGATTTTCTGACCGCCCATTGTGTATGCAAACCCAATATTTTTACTTCCTATGTGTAATACTTTACATTTACTGACATTAAATTTCATCTGCCACAAATCTGCCCAAGCCTGTATGCTATCCAAGTCCTTCTGTAATGATATAACGGATTCCAAATTATCTGCTAATCCACCTATCTTGGTATCATCTGCAAACTTAACCAGCTTGTTACTTGTATTCCTATCTAAATCATTTATATATTTTAAAAATAGCAGCGGCCCTAGCACTGACCCCTGTGGAACACCACTCTTAACATCGGCCAGTTCTGATGAGGTTCCTCGCACCATCACCCTCTGCTTCCTGTGTCTGAGCCAATTCTGTACCCATCTAAAAACATCACCCTGAACTCCCACTTCTTTTAACTTGATGCCCAACCTCTCATGTGGCACCTTATCAAATGCTTTCTGAAAGTCCAGATAAATAACATCATATGCTCCACTTTGATCGTATGCTTTTGTTGCAACCTCATAGAATTCCAACATGTTAGTAAAGCACGACCTCCCTCTTCTGAACCCATGCTGACTGGTCAGAATAACTCCTGTCCTTGCCATGTGTTGCTCAATCTTATCCTTAATAATTCCTTCCATTAATTTTTCTGTGATGCATGTTAAGCTTACTGGCCTATAGTTGCTTGGATCTGCTCTGTCACCCTTTTTATATAATGGAATGATATTTGCCATTTTCCAGTCCTTCGGAATCTCTCCAGTGCTCAGTGACTTCCTAAAAATATGTGTCAAGGGTTTATATCTGTACTCACTAGCCTCCTTAAGAACACGAGGATAAATATTATCTGGGCCTGGTGATCTGTTTGATTTCAGCTTATTTAATCTGAGCAGCACTTCTCCCTCTTCAATTTCCAAATCCCTCAGTACCTCCTTAGTAGTTGCGTTTACCTCTGGGAGGTTATCCACTTGCTCACTTGTAAACACCTCCGTAAAATGTACGTTTAGGGCATCTGCTATTTCACTGTCTGTATCTTTTAATTCCCCTTTACTATTCCTGATGAACTTCACCTCCTCCTTGACTGTTCTTTTACTACTAAAATACTGAAAGAATCTCTTGGGGTCTTCTTTCGCCTTATCTGCTATATTCCTCTCCAACTGTCTTTTAGCCTCCCTGATATCCTTCTTAATGGTTGCTCTCATATTTTCATACGCTCTACGATTCACTTTGCAGTCATTAGTCTTATATGCCTTATACAGCAGTTTTTTCCTAATGTTAAACGACGGTCTGATCTCACAAGAGTGTTCACACGTTCGATGTTTTCATTGGTTTTCGAAGTTGAAGGCCTCCCTGAAAAACTTGAGCTCGGGATAAAGAATGTTCCCCATAGGCCTGTTTTAACTTTTCAAACGTCACACTTGCCGATTCTCCAAGCTTAACACAAAATTTAATGGCACAACGTTGCTCCAAATTCCGCTGTTCCATTTTGCGTGACGCACAACCAAAAACACAACTTCGCTAATAGCAGTCACAAAAATCACGCAGTTAACGGAAGGAGTTGAAACTCGCACTGAGCTATGGGAGGTACTGATACACGTGCTCTATCAAGGACAACAGCGCGGCGTTGCCAGATCGCTGTCAGTGTTGCCAGTCTCATTCCTTTTCTGCCACACCTCGTAAAGCGCAGTTTAAACCAAGGGCCTCAAGTCCGGCTGCACAGCCCACTGTGTGCTCCGGTCAAGAGCAACGGCAACAGGAAGGTGACATCCTGAGCATACGACCTTAACCAAACGTCAGCTATCAATTCCTATGAAACAAATCTGGCAGATTTATAAAACGGAGATTAAAAAGAAATGATATATTATTGCAACAAGTAAAAAGCAGTGCTTACCAAATAAATATGAGCGGGAAATTCACACATTAAAAATTAGAATCTGTGTAAAAGTAGTACGTTTGTGCAGAATCCACAGACTTCTGTGCCAAATTTCAAGCCTTGCTTTATAGGAAGTCATGGTGGAGCAAAACGTGTAATTGGACGTGACTCACGCCAAGCGTTAAAAACACTGAGATTAAAAAACAAAGCTTTGTCCATTTATCCCCAAAACAGCGACACTTGAGTGGAGCACCAAATGTAACAATTTCAAGAGCTTGCCTCAGTGTGTTGGAATAAAAAGCAATAAAGAAAGCCTAAAAAATGTCTGAGCTAACTGGGTCAGTTTAAACAAGCCGGCGAGGGCGTCATACTTCACGTGCATTGAGTGCGTATTCGGACCCCTGCACCATCTGCACACTTGATTGGGTTGTAGATTTCATTTGAAATGAAGAAATCTGCCATCAACTCACCCTCAATAACCCACAATGACAAAGTGACAATGTGTTTTCAGGAAGGCCTGCAAATTGTATTAAAAAATCCAAAACTCAAATCTCGCACTCCTAGAAGTATTCAGACCTTTGGCTGTGGGAGCCTCCTGTCTGCTTTAATCCTCCTTGAGATGTTTCTAGAACTTGAGTGGAGTGCACATCATTTAGAAAGGCACACGAGTACCTGCCTATTGAAGGTCCCACAATTGTATGGCAGTACAAAGACCAAGCCATGAAGTCCAAGGAACGCAAGTTGTGGTGAGGCACAGATCACAGCAACGAGATCAAACCATTTCTGAAGCTTTGAGTGTTCCCAGGAGCACAGCGGCTTCAACAATTGTGAAATGGAAGGCGTTTGGAACCATCAGGACTTTTCCTAGAGTTGGCCGTCCCGTCCAAGTCGAGTAACCAAGCAAGAAGAGCCTTGGCCAGGGAGTGGATCATTGTATCTTAGCTTCAGATGTCCCCTGCCGAGATAGGAGAGCCTGTCGGAAGGACGTCCATCTCAGCAGCATTCCATTCTTCACGAAAGAGTGGCGAGATGGAAGATACACGTGCATTGAAAGCATATGATGGCTTTTAAAGGACTCTGAGATTCTCTGGTCTGATTAGTCAAACACTGAACTCTTTGAGCAGACCTCCACACACCAAGTCTGGCAAAGAAGAGGGCACCACTTATGTAATGGGGGTGCAGGGAGGAGGATAGTGGTCGGAACTGAGAGAAGGGTGAATGCAGCCAAATACTGAAAGGTCTTTGTAGAAAACCAGCTCCAGTGTGCATGCCACCTCAGACTTGGCAACAGTTCAGTGAACCGAATCATACAGCCAAGACGACGCTGAAGTGTCATGACGAGTGTCTGAGTGTCCCAGCCAAAGCCCAGACTTGAACTTCGTAGAACATGTGTGGAGAAACCTGAAGGTGGCAGGCTACTGCCTGGAAGAATGGGATCAACTGCCCAAATCCTGGGTGTGCAAAGCTTGTAGAGACTGACCTAAGAAGGCTCAGGAAAGCCGGCCTGAACCATCGCCCTCTCACCCAGGCCTACAGAGGACTGATAGAGAGCATTCTCACCGCAGGTATCACTGTCTGGTATGGGAACACCACACAGGCTTTACGTATCAACGCAGAAAGGAAAAGGGCCGAGATTGCGGCTGAACTCGCCGTACCCTATTCACCTTTCGTACGGCACCAGCTCTGTCAGGCAGCAAGCAATTGGCTGTCAACAAAAAGGGGCCAAGCACGGCTGCACTGAAGATCTGCACTCGGTCAGTAAATCTGACATGCCCAGCAGTTTCCAGTAGTTTAAACTGATAAGGTCTGGTGAAGAGATCACTGTGACGGTGTGGATCAGCTCCATGTGCCCACTCTTGTCTGGGAACCTCTTGAGCCTGCCAACACTGAAAACACTTCCCAGGTAGGAGTCAGCAGATGAGGACAAACACACACTAAGCAAAGGGATGGTGTAAAAGTGAACAGGGCTTTTATTAAAAAAACAAAAAAATCTAAAAGCAAAGGTGTCTCTGTGGAGGTTAAAAATCCAATCAAAACACAGGAGGTGAAAGCTCTGGAAGCGGTCTTTACAAACCCTGAGCCCCAGTGCAGTCCTTTAAAACATGGCCGTCTTCTTGACTTAACCCAGAGCAGGTCCTTGCAGCCATGGAGACGCCTTTGTGGCAGTCAAGCCCACCTCCAGTACTGCCCCCTAGGCATTGGTCCTTCTAGCCCTCTCAGGCTCCAGGAGTGGCACCCCATCAAGCCTCCGAATCCCGCTGCCAGGCTTGCATCGCTATGGTCCATGGCACCACCCGCAGAATGCCTCTCTCATCCTCTCCTTCCCTGCAGCTGCGTCACTATAACTGAGCAGTGTGGTGGCCACTCCAGCTACCCAGTTCACTCAGCCGGAGTGGCCATCTGCCCCCGAGGAGACTTCCTCACACTGTCTGCCTTCTCCACCTTCCTTGCACTCACTTGCACTGGATCTCCGTCTCCTGCCTTCCCTCTCTCCATCTTTTAACTCCATTCATTTGCTCTCTGTCTTTTTCCTTCCCTCCTAATTCTCGTGCTGGCTTGTTCTTATAAGGCTCTGTGGGCACAGCGTCCCAATCGCATACGACAGGAAGCCGAAGAAGCAACTGAGAAAGACCGCACCTTCAGGTACAGGTGCGTCTTGCCCAAATTACTCCACCAACTGGAGAATGAGCTGGCCAAATGATTATTTATTTATTAAAACGGCCACGGACCCGCTATAGCACAATCACCAATTGCAGTTGGCAAGTCTGACATACCACTTGACTAGAAGTGGTGTAATGTGACGCAGGCTTAAGAAGCATTTACAAAAGATTTACAAGACATTCACAGTCTTGGGTCCCGGTGTGGCGCTGGTCTATATATTGTCATGCAAGGTGACTTCTATTGGGCGTGGCCTAGCAACAGACGCTGCGTCTCAGCAGTGATGCTACAAAATGTAAAAAAAAAAAAAAAGAAAAAGAAATGATAAGACCAAAAAAAAATTCAAACAAACAGCAGCATTCAGAACCCTACAACAAAGGGAAACTCCTTATAGTGCAAGAAAAATCATAATTAAGAGTCTCTACCACTGTGTCTGTTGTACGACTATATCTGTGGTTTACAATTTGTCTTTTGTTCCCTCAACTAAACATTAATAAAAGCCCACACTGCACAGTCCACTTCCTGTCCTTGAATTCTCCGTCTTTCTGAGTCTCGAGAGCAAAGGCAGATGGGGGGCTTTTGACACTTTCCTGTTAATTTATTCAAACTGGGGAGAGGATGGAGGGGGTCCCTCTAGACGCTCTGCCATCCAAAATGGTGCATACATGCAAATGGAAAAAATTTACATAAAAGCTGCATGCCATTATGTTAATTACAAATGTCACCCTACAATGTTAAAAAAGAGCCTTAAAGCCTCAGCCACCTGCTCGAGCACAAAAAGGCAGCATCTGAATCACTCACCTCCTTCTGATAAGCGAGGCCGGACTCGAACAGCTTAGTGAACAGGAACTGCGTCCATTTGTAGTAGTCGGGGCTGCAGGTGCTCACTTCCTGTGAAGACAAAAGAAAAACAAAATTAATGCAGGAAATAGGAGGGGATGGACATGTAGCCATCTTAGAACCATGAATTGAACCGACTGAATTTGAGGTCTGTAATAAATAAAAGAGAAGCCATTCTCAGGCGTCACACACAAGAGCTTGGGGGACTGGTTTAATGGGCGCACAAAGGGAAGGGAGTGTGTGCGACTCTGGTTGAACCCGTCCAATGGAGTGGTGGTGTCATCCGGGCCCCGCCCCTGGCCCCTCCTCTTCCCATAAGTGAATGCAAGAGGAGGACAAAGCAAGAAGCTGCGGTCATGTGACAAACCAGCACCTCAAACAAACCCTTGACACAATTAAACAGGGCCTTTATCTGTGATATAGTGCCTTTCATTAGGTCTGTCTGTCTGTCTGTCTAGGTGATACAGTGTCTTTCCCTAGTGCAATTCCTACATGATGATTGATTTATCTATATATTATATTGTGCCTATCGTGCCCTTCACTCGTCTAATTATCGATGTTTTATATTGTGCCTATCACCTCTCTGATTTAGTGCCTTTCACTCTCTATGTGACACAGTGCCTATCTGCAGGTCTGATATTACACATTTCATTCTGTTTATTTTATTGTGCCTATCTATTTATCTGTGATATAGCGCCTTTCACTCATTCACTTACCTGTGCCCCGCCCCAGTGTTATCTGAGATGCAGCGGCACCTGATGTGCCTTTTGTCTTTTGCTTTGTGCTTTAATTCTTTTTTTTTTTTTAATTTTGCTAGTTTTGGTCCCTGCTTTCACATTGCGGTCCTGTTTTCCTTTTATGCAAAACCTACTTTGTTTCCTTTGCTTGCCTTTTCAAAGTAACAATTTTGAATTCTTATAATAAACCTTTGACTATTAAAAGAACTTTGCTTGGTCTCTTGGACCCTCTTGCCCCTTTCACAGATATTTTTAGACTTTAAAGCCTTTGCTCCACTTTGGGCCTGTGAAGGCCATCAGCCTGCATCCCGAGTTTGGGTGGAGGCTGCTTCAAGTGCTGAGGTCTCTTCTGTTGTTACACACTGGTCTCAGAGTGGAGGTCTGCTCTTCTGTTTTTAAATTTAAATTGGCATGATCACAACAGATGCTATATACGGGAAGTTAAAAACAGAGATAAAACAATGGGAAAGGCACTAAATGATGCATATACACTATACATATACAGATATGAAATGTACTGTATAGCACACAGACATGGGGGGTCATGAGGTTGCTGGTAAGGGGTGTGTGGCACTCCCAATGTCTTTGCAAAAGGTCGAAGGTCCAAGTCTTTAGAGCCCTGGTGCTTCCCGTTTGCGAGACATGGACGCTATCCAGTGACCTGAGACGAGGACAGGACTCTTTCATGTGTGTCTCTTCAGAGAATCCTTGGGTACCGCTGGTTTGACTTTGTGTTGCTCACGGAGTCCCGGATGAGGCACATCACCTGCATTGTGAAAGGAGTGGCAGTTACGGCACTACGGCCAGGTGGTACCATTTCCCCGAGGGTGATCGGCTTGCAGGACCAGGCCAAGGGGGTACCCACGTAACACCTGGCTGTGGCAGATAGAGGGTCATTTCTGGAGGGTGGGACCGGACTGCGTGTCTGCCTGGGGGGTTGCCAACCAAGATCCTGTACTGTACCAGTGCATGCTCCCCAACCTGACCTGTACACAGATAGAGAATGTGACAGGAGTGACAGCGTGTGATGTGATATGAAAGGCACTGCATAAAGCAGAGCTTGAGGCTGACATTGTCAATAATCACAGGTCTACAAGGAAGGGTCTTAGGATTCTGAGAAATTAATTCCTGCATTTATTTCTAGTAGGATTGACGACTGCAATGCGGTGTTCACTGGACATTCAAACTGTCCTTTACTCAGCCTCCAGTTAATCCAAAATGCTGCTGCAAGAATTATCACAAGAACAAGAAAATACAAACACATCACTCCAGTTCTTAAATCCTTACACTGGCGCCCAGGTAAGTTTAGGGCAGATTTCAAAAACCTCCCTTTAACATATAAAGCATTAAATGGCGGAGGTCCGGCTTACTTGTCTGAACTTACCATGACTTACAAACCTGAGCGCACATTAAGATCTCAAGATGCCGGTCTGCTTATGATTCCAAGAATTAATAAAATAACAGTGGGAGGTCGAGCTTTTAGTTACAGGACCCCCTAAACTGTGGCACAGTGGTCTGCCTGCTACTATTAGAGATGCCCCTTCGGTCTCAGCTTTTAAATCCCAGCTGAAGACTCACGACTTCAGTTTAGCACACCCTGACTAGAGCTGCTGATTAACTGTGCAGACTGCATCTCTGTTGTTAGTCATTAGCACTAAAACATAAGTAACAGGATAGTTAGAATTTGTTACTAACCCTCCTCACCTATTCTGTTTTTCTTTTCGGTACTCAAATGTGGCACTTGGTGCCCACTACTCACCTGCCAAGCTGTTCTGCCTGCCTAAGGTAAAGTCATCCATGATGGAGGATCGCAGGAATCATGGGGTAGAGGGGTCCTTTCATCGGATTGACTGTCTCAGCTGTGGAATGACCAATTGGGGGAGACAGCTTGATGGCTGAGGTGTCCAGGACTCTGAACAAATCCAAATCATATTATGGGATATCATCTACTGTTACATTCTGCTCTGTACTTGTAATAGTTTTATTTTTATACTGTATTGAGGATGACTTGTGTTCTGTTCTGTTGTGTGTATCTTATTGTATTGACTCTCCCTTCTTTTTGACACCCACTGCACGTCCAGCCTACCTCTTTGAATTGCCTTTCCCGAGGGTTTTTCCATTTTTTCCCTACCAGGGTTTTTTTTGGGAGTTTTTCCTTGTCTTCTCAGAGAGTCAAGGCTGGGGGGCTGTCAAAAGGCAGGGCCTGTTAAAGCCCACTGCGGCACTTCTTGTGTGATTTTGGGCGATACAAAAATAAATTGTATTGTATTGTACAATCCATACTTTACAAATGCCTCCTGCCTTGTCCACATGTGCTTTGGCACACTCTCACACTTTTGCAAATCACACAAAACAGTGGTCATCATCATCACCACCACCATCAAGTTGATGGCACCTGCTGTGAGAGCTCACGGTGAAGACTTCAGCAGCCAGATGAGGTATGAAAGCACCAGAGGCAGGCGTGCGTTTTCAATGAAAGCTCCCTGCACTTCCCAGGTGGCACTGGACAGCCCGGGTGCCTCTTAGCAGGCCGCACATCTAAGAGATCATTTAGAGTAAATTGCTTGGCTGCTTTCCGAGTTCGCCTCCTGCGACACAGACAGCCGAGTGGTCGGTGGCCGCTGTTTAGTTTTTTTTTTTGGTCGTCTTTCCATCAGCTCGAGGGCTCTTCTGTGTCTCATTTGCTCTCGAGAGGTCAGGCTGAAGCCGGGGCATCGCTGCACTTCTGATTCAGAAGATGGAGCGCTACAAGCTTAAAAGTTAAGGCGAGAGCCGTCTGAGTGGCGTCAGGCGCTTTCTTTGAAGATTGAAATTTGCTCAAATTACGGAGCATGAAAAGCCAATCTGGCCTTAATGTCAGCAAGCAGCACAGCGCTGAATAAAAGCGAGACACAGCGACTGAGGACACACTGAGTGGGCAGTGCAAGGTATGCCAGGTCAGCACCACAAGACTGCGTTCCCCATGGAAGTCACTACATAAAAACTATTACTGATTAAAAACGTTAAATCTAAATTTATACATGCCAATTACGTTGTTTCTGCTCAAACTCTAATATGTGAGTGAAAGCACATCTCGTGTATCGTATGCCATTCTAGCCACCATAACACGAAAATAAAGAGAACAACATAGCAGGATCAACCACATGAATCCATGATGTAAAGAACCAGTCGTCTTGTGACAGGCTTAAGAGCTCTTGAAGCCCTCGACTCTGACGGCACTATGTTGGGGTGGTTGGGTGTTAATCGATGCCATCCAGAGTCTGAAAGTTCATCCACAGGGGCTCACTCAGTCAAAGAGTGGATAACATTCAGGAGGACATGCAGTGGAAACTGAGGGCAGTGCATTCAAGACAAAAATCGTAAAGATCTTCTTCACGCAGACAGTCACTGGAATCCGGAACAAACTATGGCGCCACTAACTGAAACGTTTATATATATATATATATAAATACATATATACAGTATATATAGTCAGGCAGTTAGGTGTAGGGAGTGTTTTACGGGGTTGGACTAAGTAAATACAGGACAGGAATTACGTGTGACGCCACTGCTAACTTTTGTTCTGTCTGTCTCCTTAGACTGGAGGAAGAACTAAAACCCACAGGGCCACTGATGTCATTTCCCCGATTGCCAAAAACCCACCCAGTGAGCTCCATCAGGAGTCGGGGTTCACTCAAGGACCTCGCCTGGTCCCTCACAAAGAGCTCCGAGCCTCTAGGCTGGTTTTTCCACCGCATTTAACACAATGTTAAGATCACAATTAAACAAGGCTTCCCACGAGACCCCAACTCTCATTCCATGTCATTATTTTCATTCAAAATCTATATAAAAAAAAAACGATTCGACAGGTGACACTCATGGATTGGATGATATCCCCTCACATATTTCATACGTTCTTATAATCATGCAGAAGCAGTGGATTCAGAAAATTTTCGGACCCCTTCACTTTCTGCACACTTTTGTGCTGTGGATTTCATTTTGAATGGATATGTCCGAAATACCCCATAATGACAAAGTGAAAACATTTTAAGAAAGGCTTGCAAATCTGAAATCTCTCATTCCTAGAAGTATGCAGACCCTGCATTCATTTTTTTGCAGCAACTCTAGCTGTGTGTCTTCTTGGGTAAGCCTCTACAAGCTTTGCCCACCTGGATTTGGGCAGCTGATTCCATTCTTTCTGACTGATCCTGTCACGCTCTATTAGATTGGATGAGAAGCATCTGTAAACTGCCATCTTCAGGTCTCTCCACACATGTTCTGAGGGGTTTAAGTCTGAGCTTTGGATGGGCCACTCAGAGACCTGTCTCAAAGTCACGTCAACGTTGACTTGACCATATGCCTGGAGCCTTTGTCGTGCTGAAAGCTGAATCGTAACCCAGTCTGAGGTCACAGGTTTTCTTCAAAATCTTCTGATGGATGGAATGCTGCGGAGATGGTCGACTTTCCAACGGCTTCTCCCATCTCAGCAGAGGACTTCTGAAGCTCTGTTAGACTGATCATTGGTGAGGTGGGGATGGACTCTGGTGGGCTATGCACATGTGCTGTGTGTTTCCCGTGTCTTATGCATGTATTGATTAGACACATAACACAATAGTGATAACAGCCTGTACTAGAAAAGCATAAGCAAGTCCAGGGTTAACTGTATTTTATTGTAGCAGCTACTCCATTATAAAATGAGTTAAGCAGTTTGACTTACCACATGACCAGCTAGAACTTGAAAAAAAGTGCCATTTGAGGTCAATATTGTGTTAAAGCACAAGGTATATGTCATGAGACTGTTGTCATGGGTAAAACATGTGACTAACGGGTGAAATGAGAAGAAACATAAGACCTAGATGGGATTGGTCAAGGGACCAGAGACCACCATGGAAAGAATGTCGGCCCCTACTCTACAATGTTCCATTGGCCCAAAAATACCATAAGGAAATATTACAATTTTAAAAAGTGGAGGCAGAGCCACAGTCCATTATTTGTCCGATGGATGACTTAAATCCCAGTGGGTCCAAAATCCACAGCTACAAACCCCTATAGACTCCTCCTATAGACTTGCTTCGGCCAAGGGCCTCCTCCCAACGACCAAGTACTGCATCGGACCACAGCCAACGTGAGGAAAACCCTACTCAGAGTCAACCCATGGAAGGCTGCTGGACCAGACAATAGCCCTGGCAGGGTGCTCAGAGAATGTGTAGACCAGTTGGTGGATGCTCTTCTCACCAACATCTTCAACATCTCGTTGAGCAATGCCACTGTTCCAATGTGCTTCAAGACTACTACCATCATTCCTGTGCTGAAGAAGTCCTCAGTGTCAAAGGCGATCACCGTGTTGTATTCACACCCATCATCATGAAGTGTTTCGAGAGGCTCATCATGAGGCACATCAAGACACTGCTGCCCCCTTCACTGGACCCCCTGCAGTTCGATTACCAGCAAAATCGTTCAATGGACGATACCATAGCTACCACCCTGCATCTGGCCCTCTCTCACGCAGACAAGATGGACACATACGTGTGAATGTGTTCAACACAATCATTCCTCAGCACCTGATTGAAAAGCTAAGCCTGCTGGGCCTGCATTTGGATCCTAGACTTTCTGGCTGAGAGACCTCACTCACTCAGTCAGGATTGGAAACAGCACATCTAACATCACCATACTGAGCATTTGTGATCCACATGGCTGTGTGCTTAGTCCACTGCTGTTCATTTTACTGACTCAGAACAATGCAGCAATGCACAGCTCAAACCACATCATCAAGTTCGCTGATGACACGACTGTGGTGGGCCTCATCAGCAAGAACGACGAGCCAGCATACCAAGAGGAGGTGCAGTGGTTAACAGACTGATACAGTGCCAACAACCTATCCCTGAATGATAAGACAAAACAACGGAGATGGTTGCCGACTTCAGAAGATCTACAAGTGATCACTATCCGCTGTACATCAGTGGCTCAAACATGGAGGTCATCAAGGGGCTCAAATTCCTTGGTGTTCACCTGGCAGAGAACCTTGCCTGGTCCCTCAACACCAGCTCCATAGCCAAGAACGCCCATCAGCATCTTTACTTCCTGCTAAGGCTGAGGAAAGCCCAACTCCCATCATCCACACTCACCACCTTCTATGGAGGGACTGTTGAGAGCATCCTGTGCTGCTGCATCACTGTCTGGTTTGGGGATTGCTCTGTCATGACCCTGCAGTGGATAGTGAGGACAGCTGAGAAGAACATCGGAATCTCTCTTACTTCCATCATGGACATGTAAACCACACACTGCAGTCACAAAGCCACCAGCACTGTGGGGGACCCGGTGCACCCCTCACAAACTATTCAACAACATCATTTATTTCTATAGGACCGTTTTATACATATGATGGAGCTCAAAGTGCTTTACAAGATGAAAAAAGAGGAAAAAGACAAAATATAAAAGTAAGATTAGGCAATGCTAAGTAATAAAGAATAAAGTAAGGTCTGATGGCCAGGATGACAGAAAAAAAAAAACAAAGAAAAACTCAAGAGGGCTGGAGATAAAAAAAAAAAAAAATCTGCAGGGGCTCCAAGGCCACGAGACCACCCAGCTCCCCATTACTGAAGCTTTTGGGCCTTCACTACCAGAACGTGTAATGGTTTCTTCCCTCAAGCTGTAAGACTCCTAAACACTCGTGGACTAGACTGATAGCGCACACACACACACACCTTCCCACTCCACTAGGTCATGTCTTTATATTTATTATTATTATACCGTTACCGTCTTCCTAATTCCAATGTCATCTTTACATCTGTTCCTTCTATTAAGATATTGTCACATTTTGGCAAAACAAGCTACTTTTTGTTTTTTTTTCTACCTTTACATATCATAAATGTGTACAGGTCACCCCTGCACTCTCTTTGTTTGCACATTCGTGCACTTTATGTTATAATGTGTCACTTCTTCTGTAGCCCCGTTGTCTTTGAAGCACTGTGGTCCCAGAGGAACGTTGTTTCATTTCACTATGTCTTGTGCTAGGGTTGAAATGAACTGACTTGACTTGACCAGAAGGAACACGTTAGGCTAAGAGGCCAAACAGCTCAGGTGACAAAACAAAGCCTGATACAGAAGAGCAACCTGCAGGTTCACAGTGTGGACGTTCAACACAGGAATCAAAGCAGAAGACGAGGGAGGCTGCCACCGATCACCGGGCTGCACAGCGTCATGGACTGAATGTTCAAGTGCCTCCATGACAATCAGACGTTGTCCCTTTGAAGTGACACACAGTGCACCAGCAGACAAAGCTAAAACAAGAGATGGGCTACTCCACTGAAAATCAATTCAGATATTTTAGAAATAAAAGATGAGATGCTTACTCACCCTGTCCCAGGAAAAGCAGAGGCCCAGGCTGTGCAGCTGCTGTCTCATATGAGTGATGTTGCTAAAGAGAAGGAAGAAGAGTAAACGTTCAGAAATGGCAGCCTAGTAGACGGTCTGTAAAGCACAGAGTCCCAGTTCAGTCACCACCACTGACCCTGAGCAGGCCCACCGACAGCAGGGACCCTTGTAAGCACTTTGGATTGGTCACTCAGTTGATCCATATTTGATAAAGCACAATGACAAGGTGCTTAATAGGCTTAACGAGATTACAATACAATATCAAAATGGTGCTCCACAGACCAGTTTCATGCTCTGGCCAACATACACACCTTCTCAGAGCACGACCAGTTTGGAGTTAACGATTCACCCAGTCGGCATGTCTTTGTGTGTAAAGAAGGAAAATCCAAGCAGATATCACCACAGAAGGTGCTATATATAATAACTATTAACTGTAAAGCGCAGTGGAAGGCACTACATGAAACTGACCAATGGCGTGATCTGCATCATCCAGTATTGGTTCCTGCCTCCACAACCGTGTTCACCTCAAAAGCAACTGCATGAAGGCCAACTCAAGTACAGCTCATTATACATGCAAAATGTCATCTTTTTATTAGCTAAGTGAAGAGATTGCAATATGCAAGCTTTGGAGGCATCTCTGGCATCTTACCTGAAGAAGGAGCTCGAGTCTCCTCCAAAGCCTGCATATTGCAATCTCTTCAGTTAGCCAATAAAAGGGGTCATTTTGCTTGACGTCTCACTACATTCTTAATGGCTAACACGGTACAACACCCCAGTACTACACTCACTGTACAAGAAAGACTGCTCAGCTCGTTCAGTCGAAATTCGGGGGTAGAGGACGGTAATCAGCTGTGACAAAACTCGCCCTTACGTTTTAAGTTTGACTCTCTTTGCTAGGAGGAAAGGTGAGTAACTTTGTTGATTTGCTCTCGATTCCCTGCGTGAGTAGCAAAGAGCAAACAACCTCTAAAACGGCATCAGCATCTGGCGAGAGACTAAATACTCCAGGGACGTTTTACATATTACCGCTGAATCGGACTCTCATTTGTCGGACTTGGAATTTGATGCAAGTGATCAAGAGATGGAAATCGAAAACGCAAGTGGGGTACCAGCATCAGCCGGTCAGTCCCCAGTTGATTGTGGTGTTGAACAGGTTTGTGTAGCTGATACACCTACAGCAGCGCTCGTCTGGGGGGACCACCACTGGAGGTACAAACCACATTGCGTCACACTGCGATTGCCACAGCCAGGCAACCGGCCCACCGTGCATTCCTGCTGGCCATCGAGGTGCCCTCGGACAGCCACTGCCACCAGAGTTGCCAAAAATGTGCCAACAGCAGCCACAGCACATACTGTAGCAACAGATGTTTTATGTTGATTTATGTGTGAAACTATTGCTTTGTGTGCTTTACAGAAAACTACATTTTTTGGAAAAAATATTCAGTCCTCAAAGAGGTAAGATATATTTGATTATAAACATCAACCATGTACTGATTCTGCTTTCGTCATCCGTGGGCCTCTTGTGATTGACAATGGCCATCTGTGACTCTAGAACAAGTTAAGAATGTATGAATATTAACTGTTA
This sequence comes from Polypterus bichir lapradei, assembly GCA_026402145.1. Classification (NCBI taxonomy): domain Eukaryota; kingdom Metazoa; phylum Chordata; class Cladistia; order Polypteriformes; family Polypteridae; genus Polypterus; species Polypterus bichir. Next base: position 1,484,302 of record JANRMT010062841.1, on the reverse strand, counting down.
AGGCTAGGGGGCGCTGTTCAGCCACACCAACCCTCTGGATGGGTCACTGGTGGCAGACGCACACACTCACTCTTAATGGGCCAGTTTAGACATGCAGGACAAGATGCCAGTCTGCGTCAGGACACGCTCACTCACCCTGTCCCATTCTTAATGTAATCTGCACCTCTCTTTGGGGCAATTGATGTTTTAAAAAAAAAAAAAAAAAAGTCAGTTTGACAAAAAGTGTTGATTTCAAATTCCTAAATAATAAAAATACAATAAGGGGCTTAGAACAGCTTTGTTATACTCAGAAAATAAAAATCAAACATGCAAAGAATGGACAAGGGGCCAACAAAGGGAAGTGAACAACAGGAGCGTGACAAACTGATTGTTCTGAATGGGCTCAGCGCTCATTTTAGAGGTTTCTTGATGTGCCACTAGTTTTTGATTTACAAGGTACTTTTGTTGTTATGAATTACTTTCTACCGCCATCTTGGTTATTTACAATCGCCGCTGTTTTGTCTTTGTCTTGTTATGGGTGTGCCCTCAGAGGTCACGACCTGCATTAGCGAGTGACACAACAGCTTGAAAATGACACCCATGAGGTAATTTCCCTATCCAAGTTCATGGATTCCAAAAAGCTTTTCGACGCTCGATTTTCTGATTAGCGATTCTCTCTGCGGAGTTTCTTTTTGACTTTGACTTTCCAGAAACAAAACAAAACAAAACAAAGCCACAATCTGAACAATGCCATGTGGACATTTTCTCACTTGTTTTAGGACAGCACTTTTGACTTCATCCTCGCTGGAGCTTTATGATCCCAGTGATTGGGTTTAGTTACATCACTTGAGGCAACGGTCGCCTGGAATATGTGTGTGTGTGTGTGTGTGTGTGTGTGTGTGTGTCTCACTGGGAGTTGGCACCTTTCCCCAGTCCTGTTATTGGTAGAATGGCTGAATTTGTAAAGCCAGCCAATGGCACGTGGGGAGGAGAGCCCCTGGCTTGGAGGGTCCAACAGACTGTATGGGGAGGAGCCAACGGGATGTAAATGAGTGGTGGGAAAAAGGAGAGAAGAAGCGCAGAGCCAAGAGAGAAGAGGACACCATAAAAGGAAAAGAGATTGACACCCATGGAAAACGTCAGCTGAACCCGAGTTCATTTCAGGACCAATCAGTATTCCTTTCTGGTGAAGGGGACCTGACGGGCCAGCACAAGGGACGTTTCCCGGAATAGGAGGTATGATTCGGCGCATCATTCCCCACCACAGACTGAGATAGTCATCCCTTACAGAGAATATTTAAAGGACTTTGAATACATTATTTTTTCTTTTTCTCTTTCTCAAATGTATGTATTAGTGGCGTATGTGCTCGAGTGTCTTGTGCCTTGATGTGTGTTGTGTGGGAAGCGTTGTATATGGGGTTTTGTTACAGTAAGTGTGTGTCATTTCTTCCAATAATCACTTTTAACTTAACTCTGCATTCACTGGTGTGTTTCTGTACTTGGGGTGGTGTTGTAGGAAAGTAGTGTTGGTCGCTCGCACCCCGGATTATTATTATTTTTTTTTCTTTCTTTCTTTGCTGCCGCTCTAGGAAGGCAGCACACATTATAACCGTGCCAGCCCTAGGAGCGGTACAACACAAATCACCTCCTTCGTTCTTCTGATGATGTGAGCTGCTCAGGGCTGAAGAGGGACTCAGCAGTGGGACTACACTAAGTTGTGCTTTTACATTGAGTGGTGGTCCTTCAACTAATCGAGTGCACGTGATAAACCCCACCAGGCCCAAATGACCTTCCTGACTGATACAGAAGCAGCAAGGGAGCTGTCCTAGAGCGCGTAGATTGTCATTTTGGAAACTGCAGGCATTTTGCTTGAAAGGGCACAGCAGGTGGCATTAGTTTTGCTCGGACGAGTTAAGATGAACCGCATTTGAACTCTGCAGCCTGACACACTGCTGTTCCATTCAGGGCAAGCACTGTGACGCCCTGTTTAAATTTTATGCATTTTGTTTCTTTCCTGAGTGTCTAACACATTATCACCAGAAAGTCTAGAATTCAAGCTCTGGGAAACTGGACATTCTACACATGCACCTTTGACAAGATAAGTTGTTTTGCACAGAATTTTATAAAGAAAACTTGTAATCCTAGTTTCTATGTGTCACGTCCCCACTCTGTGTGTCTGAAATGGTGAATTTCAAGGAGAGGCTGGTCATGTGGGTGCCAGAATGATGAACAAAGAGCTGAATATGACGCAACAGGTCATCCAAACACAAGGAAGACGTTCAAAAAGGTCTGAAGTGCATCTGCTCATCATGTAGGTCCCCCACTCACGACAATATTACACTCACCCTTGTCACGGTACACGGTGCTAAGTCGGTGCGCGTTAGGAGTTCACAGCCAGACGGCGCTCAAGGTGCCCCAAAACACAAATGAAGCACAAAGTATTTTGACAGCAAAGTCACCAATATTTATTGTAGGAAAAAATCCTATTTCAGTACCCCAAAAGACGAAGAAGAAGAAAAAGAAGAAGAAGAAGAAGTATTTGGTGGTGAGATAAAGAAAAAAAAAATCCACAAGAGAAAAAAAAGTTGTCATGTAGAAGTGAACAATTGATAAAAATAAAAGGCAACAATCAAGCAAAAGAAAACAGTAGTATCCAACAAATCGGACAAACTTGATAAATTATTAAAAACATTCATGTGAAGTGGCTCCTAAAATGTGCACACAGTCCAAAACTGCCAAAACAAAAAAAGAATGGTAGAAAGAAGAAGGTTAAAAAATTGATCCAAGGGCTCTGCTGCAGCCAAAATCTCTCACCACTGTGCTGAAGATCTCCCAAAATCTAGGAGTCACCCTGGCTTAAAAAGACTGAAAAAACACCTTTAAACGACACTGGGGGGCAGAAACTTTGCAACGCGCACAATAGCGCCACCTGTCCTCCTCACTGACCCTCTCGAACTAACAGCATGGGGGCCTTTAAACACTTCATGCCTACTGGCCTTAGGGCAACGGGCTCATACCGTTCTGATGGGGTCCACCCCCTTATCTTCACTTTGTTCCTACACAAATTATCTTCCCTACATTTCACACATTCCCAGGGATTGTTTCTAAACTCATACACAACAACAAAACATGAATTACACAAACAAGTAAGGTAAAACTACTACCATCCCCGCACTGCGACTGCTTTCCCCCTTACTCATTTGGTTACTAATGACTGTAGCGAAATCAGCTGCTTGCCGGCGTTTAGCAGCATAAATGGATTACATAGCCACACACGCATGCATAATGAAAACCGTCCGTCAACTGACCACGTAACGTGACTAGTCCGCCAAAAAAAGGGAATTCCACCAAGCCAGTAAGTGAAGGCAAAAATCTAATATTTACCGGAATGATGCGCTACTATTAAGTGTCTTATGGGGAATTCATTTAGCGTTACGAATTTTTTGCACCGCACCTATCACCTCTATGCTGTGATCTATTTGGCTAAATACCAGCTGCTGCTGGCTCTTCTGGCTCCCTACACCAGCAAAAGACCCAGTGATGGTTCTACTACCATCACAGCCCTTCCTTTACTCTTAAAGACAGTAATAGCAGGCCCAACTCTTCTTCCATCATCAGAGGCTCACATTCCCTGCTGTGACATTGTTAGTTATATGACACTAACCAAATGTTGTCACCGATTGACTAGGAGGATGTCACCGCACTGATCAAACAGGCCACACGTTTTGGGGTGCAGACAGACAGACAGACAGACAGACAGACATATAGACAGATAGATAGATAGATAGATAGATAGATAGATAGATAGATAGATAGATAGATAGATAGATAGATAGATAGATAGATAGATAGATAGATAGATACTTTATTGATCCCAAGGGGAAATTCCCATACTCCAGCAGCAGCATACTGATAAAGAACAATATTCAATTAAAGAGTGATAACAATGCAGTTAATGCAAGTTAAAAAGTGCAAGGTGGAGAGTGCGAGGCAGGTATAACAGACAATAACTTTGTATAATGTTAACGTTTACCCCCCGAGTCGCATAGTGTGGGGTCTCCTCAGTCTGTCAGTGGAGCAGGACGGTGACAGCAGTCTGTGGCTGAAGCTGCTCCTCTGTCTGAAGATGATCCTGTTCAGTGGATTCTCCATGATTGACAGGAGCCTGCTCAGCGCCCGTCGCTCTGCCAAGGATGTCAAACTGTCCAGCTCCGGGCCTACAATAGAGCCTGTCCTATGGTGACCCCATTCTCCCTTTCGGACTCTTTACTGCACACACCTATACAGAATGCCTCAAATCCCATCTCTAGCTCTTGTGTCTTTACACTTAACACACTGTCAGGAGTGACAGATACAGTAGTTTAACACTCCTCCTTTCTTTTACATCTAGGCAATTAGACAGAATACCACAACAGACACTTTAGAACATTAGAACAATCTACACCAGAACAGCCCACTGGGCCCAACAAAGCCCACCAGTCCTAACCACTTAAGTCTTCCAAAATAACATCAAGAAGGACTCTAAAGTCTTACTGTCTATCTTATTCCAGGTGTCTATGATTCTTTGTGTAAAGAAGAACATCCTAATGTTTGTGTGAAATTTACCCTTCACAAGTTTCCAACTGTGTCCCCGTGTTCTTGATGAACTCATTTTAAAGTCACCGTCTCGATCCACTGGACTAATTCCCTTCATAATTTTAAACACTTCAATCATGTCACCTCTTTATCTCCTCTTTATCTCTGTAAAGGCTCAGCTCTTTGAATCTTTCCTCATAACTCATCCCCTGTAGCCCTGAATCAGCCTAGTCGCTCTTCTCTGGAGTTTTTCTTGTGCTGCTTTGTCCTTTTTGTAGCCTGGTGACCAAAACTGCACCCAGGACTCCAGATGAGGCCTCACCAGTGTGTTATAAAAGTTGAGCAGAACCTCCTGTGACTTGTACTGCACACATCAAGGCGCTATATAACCTGACACTCTGTTAGCCTTCTTAATGGCTTCTGAACACTGTCTGGCAGTTGATAGCATAGATTCCACTACAACTCCTAAATCCTTCTCATAAGGTGGACTCTTGATTTTCAGACCTCAAATTGTGTATTCAAACCTCACATTAACTTCCTATGTGTAATTCTTTACATTTACTGACTGCCGCAAATCTGCCTAAGCTTTTCTGCTGTCCAAGTCCTTCTGTAATGATTTAACTGATTCCAAATTATCTGCCAATCTACCTATGTTGGTATCATCTGCAAAATTAACCAGCTTGTTACTTATATTCTTATCTAAATCATTTATATATTTTAAAAATAGCAGCAGCCCCAGCACTGACCCCTGCTGGACACCACTCTTAACATCGGCCAATTCTGATGAGGCTCCTCGCACCGTAATCCTCTGCCTCCTGCCTCCAAGGAAATTCTGCGCTTATCTACAAACATCACCCTGAACTGCCACTTCATTTAGTTTGATGCCCATCCTTTCATGTGGCGCCTTATCGAATGCTTTCTGAAAGTCCACATCAATAATCTCATCTGCTCCTCTCGGCTCATATCCTTTTGTTGCCTCCTCATAGAATTCCAGCATGTTAGTAAAACACGACCTCCCTCTTCTGACCCCATGCTGACTGTTCCTAATAACTCCTCTCTTTGCCATGTGCTGCTCAATCTTATCCTTAATAATTCCTTCCATTAATTTTCTGGTGATGCATGTTAAGGTTACTGGCCTAAAGTTGCTTGGATCTGCCTGGTCTCCTTTTTTATATAACGGGATAATATTTGCCATTTTCCAGTCCTTCAAAATCTCCCCAGTGCCCAGTGACTTACTATAAATATGTGTCAAGGGTTTACTATTCATAAATTAACTTAAGGTTTTCTATTTCCCTGTAATTATAAGCAGAGTAATAAGATTGTGATAAATACACCAATACAACTTGGATATTAATCAGTTTATCTTGCTTAAGATAGCAGGTGACTCTATCTTAGTATGGTAAATGATCTCTGGTCCAACGTGGTCCAGCATTGCCCATAGATGGAATGGCAGAGGCAGAGTGCGACTCCTCTGCGGTTGTGACAGTAGACTCAGCATCATAGCAGTCTGCAGAAATGGCCCAGCTGAGAGAACAACACGCCTCTGTAAGCCTCAATTTAATTCTGTCCTGGTGGTCCTCGACAGGCCTCATGCACCAGTGGGAGTGTGTTGCATCAGCTTTCTCTCAGGCACAAGTCCCCCCTCCATTCCATCCCTGGCCTTTCGTCTCAGACACTTGTATGGCAGACTGTCCACCTGGAAGGCAAATGGGTGCTCATGTTTCTAAAATATGTCCTCCATTCTGTGGCTCATAGATTCTACCAGTACAACTAAATCCACGCTTCTCATGTCACCGCTGTAGCATCAAAGCAGCAGCTACCCACTCAGCAGGGGTGGATGTTATAGCCCAGTACTCTGGTGCAACTGGTTACAACCAGATCGATGCAGAGCCTTCAATCATCCTATCACAAAAGCTCTTATCTGATCTAACAGGTTCATAAATGTCCCTGAGCAACAACTGGATTATCCAGATTTCCCTTAAACATTATTATTTGTAAAATAAAAATATGGATCAGATAAAAAAAACAATTTTACAAAATAATAATTACCATATATACTAGATATGACCAATATCAGTCTCCACTTTAGGAGAGACTCCATCAATCTGGACGTCAAAGCCCAAGTGCCCAGTCTAAAAGCCACCTAAGACGACGCTCCTCTTCTGATGCATGTGAGCTTCTCCTCGGTAAGATTTTTGTATTTAGAGTGTATTTTTATTAGGGCTTTACATCCAGAGTTTACGGTTATTCAATAATTTCTATTACTTATCTCATTTAGTTCACTTGCTGTTGTTCTATTTTAATAAATACTGCTTTGTTTTTAATTTTTAACACCTGTCTACAGATCTCTGTGACAATGCGGGTTTGGCTCCACACTCCCACCTACTGTTTGAGAGCCCTTGAACCCAACACCGTCGGTAATGCCACCGATGAGCTAGTCAGTGAAGGCAACAATTAAGCAAGGGGATGGTAAAAAGTGAAAAAGTGCTTTTATTAAAAGAAACAATCAAAACAAAATGTTCCATGTGAAGTGCAGTGCTTCGAATTCTTCATTAAATAAATAGTTCAATAAATAAATAACCCATTAAAAGAAAAACGTGGAGGTAAAAACACTGCAAAAACAAAACAATCCTTTTAAAACGAGGTTACGGAAGCAGTCTTTAAAAATCAACAACAAGTTCAGTGCCTTCTTTTAACTGGTGACTCCCCTGCTTCTCCCTGTCCAGGCTTCGCAACAGGGGAGCCACACTCTCTCTGCAGCTGCCCTTTTCCCTTCACTCACACGAGACTGGAGACCTCCCGATCCCTGGCTTCGGTCTGGCACTCATCTCAGTCCCCGAGACTTGGTTTCCACCAACGGCCAGGTCGCTCACGTTGGGGACTCCACCACCAAGCCTCCCAACTTCCGCTGCCTTTTCCGGCCTTCTGCGGCTCGTCGCCATCCCCTGGTCACTCCCGCTACCTGCTCGCTCAGCGGGAGCAACATCAACTCAAACGCCTGGGTGTAGGCCCAACACCCCGCTTCCTCGCAGCTGCCCACGAGCGCTCATTTGCTCACCACACACTCCGCGTGTCTCTGTCTCTCTCACCGACCTGCTTCCTCTCTTGCTCCCTGTAACCTCCGTCCTCTTTTCGTTTTTCGTCGATCTCTCCTTTTTCTGATCTCCCTCCCAACCGACCCGCGCTTCTTTTAAACAGCGAGGAGCCATAGCAGCTGCAGCACATTAGCCACGGGAGCAATCACGGATGTGGGCAGTTCCTCACCTGTGCACTCGGTAAGAAACGCCCACACTGCAGATCGCCCCGCAGCTTGCTACAACCACTACGCCCCTGTACGAAACCGCGAGCGCGGTGATTATTTATTTAAATGGCCTTTACTCAGCGAGCTGTGGACCCATAACACCACAATCTCGAGTGACTGAAGTAGTCACACAGCACCACTTTCTTTCTCACAGGGTTAGCAGGCTGAGGTGGGACGCCCCTAGTAGAGAGCACCTTGGAGGGAGTAACACATTGTGGTGTCATTAACTGTCGCATCCACGACGCAGACCCTTTAAGCCACTTGTGTCAGTCTGGAGTAGTAAGCCCTTTTCTTCACAGGTTTCTGGAATGTCCCAGCGTATCTGCTTTTTGGCTGAAGGTTGCCCCTTTTCCATCTTCCATTCTTGTTATTAATATTCCTCTTTTGCTTCGTTATTTTCTTCTGCTTGACCTTTCTTCCCTCTCGCCTTCCCCAACACAGTGTATTCTCCCTTGGCTCTCTTGCTGCTAAATCTATTTTAGTAACCTGATGAAAATCCACCAACTCTCTTTCTATCAGTTTCAGCCTGGAAAGTCTCTTTTCTTAATATAAACCTATTGACGCTGTCAGCAGCATGGATTATTTGAGCATCTGAGATCAACATCAGCAAGTGGCAGCACTGGGTCAAGAAAGACGAACGTGACGCAAAGTGAATTCAGGAGTTTGCTCACCACTGCCTCAATCATGACATCACAGGAGCCATGATATATAAAGTGGACGCCCGCGATAAAACAATGTCCTTACTTTGATGTGACAACTGAAAAGACAAACACAAGAGCACTTGAGCAAATCAAATATTCAAGCAAAGACATTTTGCTCTTGATTCAGTTTCCACTTTAGCTGTTGACATGATATAAAATTACTTCAGTGTTCTAATGACAAGTCACCTGTTTTTTCACTTCACCTCAAGAAATCTCCATCATTCGATATAACCTCTTAGAAGAGGGTACACTTATTTGTTCACATTACTGTAGACAGCATGTTTTTAAAAGGGACGTTAAGAGACTGGAGATTTGACCCAAATTACACTGAGCCACACACTTTGTATGTCGTGTTTTCTGAGGACTGGCACCATCTCAAGGCAATATAAACAAAGTCCAAGTGCGTATATGTTTTAAAATGTTCAAACTGACAGGTGTGGAGACCATCTGTGTACACACAGGTACCACGGGTCCGGTTTGAACTTGCAACCATGTGGTACTACATGCCAGCCAAAGGTGCATTCCCGCCATAGCCCAGGTCCTTCCATCTGAGTCATTCAGGGTGCCCCGTTGAAGGGGACCCACTGGCCTGCCCACACCCATAGCTCTGACTCCACAGATGCCCATTTCATTAAACACAGTAATTCAGAAGCTGAAGTCAGAAGCCTGTGGGGCCGCTCAGGTGTTAGAGCTAATGAGATGCCCGCTAGTCAATGTCGTGGCATACGGCAGCACTGATCATGATCTCAACTTCAAAAACAGCTGAGTACAAGTACATTGTATTAAAAAGTGTAGCAACCGGCAGCTGGTGACCATCTGCAGTTTGCCAAAGAGCCTCAGGTGTCCTTCCATTTCTCTCCAATCTTGGCACTGGTTTCTAGAAGCTAATGAAAATTCAAGTTTTGGCACATGTGCCTGTTAGTTTTCAACACTTATTGCATTAAAATGGCACTATGGGTTAACATGAGTGGTCAACTGTATTTATCAATAGCACCTGATGACCCTGATTCTGTTGGTTCACTGACCCCAATGTCTTACTTCTGTTTCTGAGTGGATGAGTAGTCATTTTCTCAAACTAAATAAGGGAAAACGGAAATCTTAGTGATTAGTAAAAATGGATATAATGAGGGTATTAGAAATAAACTCGATCCATTAGGCTTAAAAGTCAAGACAGAGGGAAAGAATTTAGGGGTCATTATTGACTCTGATCTAAATTTTAAATCACATATTAATCAGTTTCCCAGGACAGCATTTTTCACTTAAGGAATATAGCAAACGTTAGACCTCTTATAACATTGCAAGATGCTGAGAAATGAGTTCACGCTTTTGTTTTTAGTCGACTAGATTACTGTAACGCTCTCCTCTCAGGACCACCCAAAAAAGACATCAATCAACTGCAACAAGTGCAGAATGAAGCTGCCAGAATCTTAACTAGGAAAAGAAAATCTGCACACATCACACCAGTCTTAGCGTCACTACACTGGTTACTTGTGCTGTTTAGAACTGACTTTAAAATACTGCTGATGGTTTATAAGGCCTTAAATCATCTGCTCCGTCATATATCTCAGAAGGCCTCTCACCTTACACTCCACATCGTAACCTTAGATCTTCAAATGAGGGTCTGCTTAGAATTCCAAGAGCTAAACGTAAAAGAAGTGGTGAGGCGGGCGGCCTTCTGCTGTTATGCAACTCAAATCTGGAATACGAATTTACTGATGGAAAGTCTCCAGACTAATACAGTGGAGCACTTTAAAAAACTGCTAAAAACTCATTACTGTAACATGGCTTTCTCACAGCTTCATTTTAGTGTAACCCTGATATTCTGTATATGCATTGATTTGTCATTTTTATCATGGCTCCTCGATCCATACTAACTCTGAATTTCCCTGCTGTTCTTTTTTCATTTTTTCGGTGGTGGTGATCTGTGCCCCCGCCACCTGATCAGGGCACCGTGCAGTCCTTACATTGATGGATTGAAGGCCAGATGTCCAGATGACCATCATCATCTAATTCTTCCACATGAAGCCTGAAACCCCTGAGGACTGATTGAGATCATTGATGTTAGCTAGAATGCCTAGGGGTGTCTCGGTGGTCTTGTGGCCTCAGAACCCCTGCAGATTTTATTTTTTTTCTGTCCTCCTGGCCCTCAGACCTTACATTATTCTTGCCTAACCTTATTTTTATATTTCTATTTTTTATAAACTTTTCTTTCTTCATCTTGTAAAGCACTGTGAGCTCCATCATTTCCATTAAAACGTGCAACAGAAATAAATGTTGCTGTTGTTGGTTGTCATTGACCTGCTACTGTAGATATGGAGACAAGAAGGCAGAATCGTAAAATAAAGCCACCTAAAAGCACAAATTCACCCTCCTTCCTCAACCTGCCGTACTCTCGCTCATCTTCAGTTACATACCTTTTGGTCCACTCCTCAGGATCCAAGCCGCGCTCTATTGCTGCATTTTCTGCCGGAAGACCAAATGCATCCCAGCCCATGGGGTTTAGAACCTAAAAAAAGGCCAAAATGAAAACAAAAATAAAAAACTAAAAAAGCCAAACGCTCTGAGTGCACTTGTTAATCCAAAGTGACTTACCATGCACCACAAACTCTCGGGTTTGCCAGGGCTTTAGCGCTCTTATGTTTGTTAACTTCTTTTGTTGGTTTCTGCACACCTTCTATGTACTAGAAGCTGATTTTAGTCCTAATGGTTGTTTCAGTTAGATGAGGCTTCGGCACAGACATTTAAGCACTAGACCAGCTAGTCCATATAACAGACGTCAATTTCTCTCTACCTGGCAGGCCCACTCTGTTGGGAGTATTCAGTGTTAACTTTTGTGATGCGCTGTGGCGAGTGCCTGGGGCTACTGCCCAGCCGGGACGCCAAGGAGGACAGGAGGAGGGCTTAAGCCTTCCTCAGACCATGTGGGGGTGACCGTCCTGGTACTTTTGGGGGCCACAGGTACAGAGCTTTGAAGGTCAACCCTGTAGGGGCCTGTGGTCAACGCCAGGGGGCGCCCCAATGCCTTGGGAACCCTGGACCTCGGAAGTGCTGGGGGGGGGGGAGAGAAATTGGGGTCACCCGGAGTGCTTCCGGTTTCACAGCCGGCACTTCCGCCACACTGGGGAGTGCCGGCGAAAAATTGTCAGGAGGCACCTGGAGCACATCTGGGTGACTATAAAAGGGGCCAACGCCCTCCGTTCATTGGCTGGAGTCGGGAGAGGTGAAGGACAGAGCTTGAGAGGAGAGGCAAGGAGGCGGCCTGAAGAGAAAGAGGCAGTGTGGTGTTGGCCTGGACTTTGGGGGAGTTTGGGGTTTGTGGTGCACATTTGTAAATAGTGACTGTAAAATAAACGTGTGGTGGTGCTTAAACGATGTCTGCCTGTCTGTGTCCGGAGCTAGTTCCACAGCACCATGTCAGACATTAGCACTGCTGCAGCAAATACCATCTAATTAAGGCAGCAGACAAACACTGTAACTTAATAAAGGAAAAATTAAACAGAAAGAATGATAGAGGGAGTACTAATCTCATTCACGTCCAATAAACATTCCAGTGATCTGTTCTCATTTATGGAGTAGAAATAAATAAATTCTAGTAACAACTTAAAAGAGGACTCGAGTTTGAGAGCGCCAAAATCAGACCACAAGTGGGACAGTCAGTGGGCTCCAATGGTATTCTTGTAAGCCCAGCAACACCAGAGGGTGCATGCGAGGAGCTTCACTAGTCTTCACAGAAACAGGTCTCATCCAAGAAGCCAAACCCCAAACTCAAGGGAGAGGCTTTCAGGCCTACACAGGCCCAAAATGGAGCAGTGGCTTTATAAGTGTAAAAATTACACAAAAATGCCCTTCAAGTGAGAGAATCTGCAAAACCTCAGGCTTATAGGACAACACCAAGAAAGCATCTTTACAAATAAAGAATGTATTCACAACAAAATGAAAATGGCAAAATGGGATCAAAAAGAATTTCCCTAAAAGGGCAATCGAACAATAACAAAACCCAAACTGAAAAGCACAATTAAAATCCAATACAAAGTGGCAGAAGTTCAGCAGACCAGAAAATCAGGCACAGTACTCACGAACATTCACAGACGTTCTGAGGGAGATCCACCTCCTCCACCTGAATATAAAGGTGGAGAGGACCGTCCCAGAGAAGTGATGTCACCGAATTATTGAGGACTGGGCCAGCAAGTCTACAGTTGATTTGGAAAATAATGAGACCCCATAATGACAAAGTGACAAGATGCTTTCAAAATGATTTACAACTGGAATCTCTCATGCACAGAAGTACTCAGACGACCTTGGCTAGGGCTCTCCAGGCAGTGGTGGGGGTCCTGGCTCCTGCCCACGCTACCCAACTGGCATCCTGGGCTACCAGCCTATCAAGTTGGGTCTGCACACAGCTATTCAAAACTGATTACAGAAGACGCTTCTTGTGAGCAATTTTGAAATTTTCCTGTGCATTTGTCATTCCTGATGAACACTCAAAACTAAACGTATGGCATTTTAAAAGGTACTATGTCTGATTAATAAATTATTACAATGAGGAGCAAATACTTAAAGATCATCACATGCACCACACAGTTTCTTTCTTTCCTGGCTGACCTGCAGAGCCTTAGTTTCCATTAAAGATGGCTGGACACACAGCAGGTCAGGTTGCTTGCTTTTCCTTTTTAATAATGACTTCATTGCACTTGTTTTACCAATCACAAGCAGTCTAAACTATGCCTTACGGGCTGTGCCAAGTGTGCCCAGCTCTGATATTCTGTTTGAGCTCGACACTTTAGGTGTAGTGTTAGACACTTGTGACTTTAGGGGTATTTTCAGAGCTCTGTAGGGATTGCTATGCACACTCCTCCTAGACAGAGGGTGCAATTGCTGACTCCTTCTCCCTTTTAACTCATAGACTTGACCAGGAACAGCTAGAAGGACAGTGATGTCACCTCTTCTGCTGTCACCTCAGAGGTCAGTGTTTGGTTGAGAACCTGCGTCTGTATGAGACACACCACCACGGCAGAAGTAATCTGTCTGATGGACGGATCTTGGTGGTTTAACATATCAGCTTTGCATTCACTCACTTTGATTCTTTTCCTTTATGCTATTAAAAGGGGTAGTCATGGAGACTTCTCAAATCTTTACTGTAAAATATGATGAATGTAAAGATAGAGAGAATCGTGTTGGGTTTTTTTTGTGAAGGGCTGCATTTCAGACACACCACAAGCAAAAAAGGAAAAACATTAGTGATTGTAAAGTCCAAATGTACACATGGCACATAAATCATTTAACCTGCATTCAAATATACTCCAGTATTTACTAATGTTTAATAGGAACATTTGAACATTCATTTGACTGCTCTAGTGAATGCTGTTGCACACCAGACGGCCGCTGACGCTTCTGCACTGAGATTTAAATACTAAGCCAATAGTCGAAGATTTAACGCAAACATATGATTATGAATGTGTTTTTATTAAATGTCCTTCGTTTGTATTGTTGTGTGTATTTTCTTGTTTCTTCCATCTCTTCGTTATTTACTTCCGTTGTGCCCTGCATATTGAGCCCAAGTGGTCGGGACCCCCTTACCCTGTCGCTGTGGGTTTGTCCCCAGCCTAGGTAAGCTTGCTAGTGCTGCCACTTTAGCTTCTGCCCATTTTAAATGTCATATTTTGGATTTGTGCTTTTTGGATTTTAAGTACCTATGTTGTTTATGCTATTATTCTTTTGCTTTCTGCACTCCTTTAATAGATCTTTGACTATCAATTTTTTTTTTTTGCATTTGTGACTGAATTTTGGTTGCTTTCTAAGGTGGCAAAGCATTGTTGATTCCTTAACGCTCTTGATTTTGCTTTTTAGGAATTTTGTTATTAATAAAATGATCAATTATAACAACATTGTTGGGGTTGTAATGGTTCCCTTCTGCCTTTTCAGATTTGTAAGCTTGGCTTTATTTTTGTGACCGTAGCCTGCAAGCTTCTATCCCGAGTTTCAAGACCAGGCCTACTGTTTTGTTGAAAGGCTTCTCTGGGTTTTAAGGTCTGTTTATTGATTGAAAACCTTCTGGAGTTTTGTTGAGTCTCGAAATCCTAACAGCCCTGAGGCCTACTTTTTAGGCCGAAGCCTTTCCTGAATTTTGTGGAGCCTGGCAGTCACATCAGCAGTAAGGCCTGGTTTTTCAATTTCATGGAGCCCACCAGTCACAGTAGAATCTTTTCAACATGTCTGTGTGGCATAAAGACTACCCAGTTACTGAATTCCTTCAAGGCAATACAACCATCAGCAGGCTGATTGACAGTTACAGGAAGTATTTATTCACTAAATCTATAAGGATATTTGGAATATCACATGCGTGAACTGAAGATGCTGATGTCAAGTTGTAGTGGTGCTACATAAAATGTCAATTGTGTTTGACTTTTTTCTCGTGGATTTACAAAACACATATAAGACCTGAAGAAGAGTTTTCTTCTGCAAACTGCAAAGGTGTCACCGATTACAACACTCAACCGTTTTGGGTTTCCTGTTTGGTTTCGGGTTGAACAGATTAAAAGAAAGGACCGGGTATTTCAAGAGGAAGAGAGAAAAGGAAAAATTGATAAAAAAAAAAAAATGGAGATCTACCATAACTAACAGTGCTGGCACTTCATCAAAAGGAACAAGAGATCACCAGTATTCACACCAGTTACACGCGGAGGGCGGGAGCAGTTATGGAGTCTTTATCACCAACTACCCACGGCTGTCAGGCTACTATCTGGACTCAGTGATTGGCACATGAGGAAGAAAAAAACATTATTAACTGTAATGAGTGTAAGTATTTAACTCACAAATACCAAGGACTGTATTTTGTATTAATCATGCTGCAGAGAGCTATAGGATTTTTATTTCTATACGATTTGTTCTTCATTTAGGTAGAAAAAGAATTAAGCTTGTGCACAGAATTATGACACTAACTTGCATTCTTTTATGAGAAAATGCTGACCTCTTGATACTAACAGAACACCCTGTGATATTATAAATCAATGGGATCATTTCTGTATGTCCCTTATGGATTAATAAATAAGGATTAATTAATCTAGCCAAACAAAATCTGATGAAGATATTAAAGCTGTAAGAATGTAATTTCTTTATAACTAACGTACTGAACTATAAGAAACTGCTTTAAACTGGTCTTGTGTGTGTGTGAGCTGATAGGAATGCGAGTGCCCTGATGACTCTTTAAGTTGGTAATAAACTCTGTACACTCTTACATGTAATAAATTAGGACGTAACCGTAATTTACAGCTATCTATGTATGACCCCAAAATGAACTGCCATGTCTTTTTCTCTCTTTGGTTAATGAATAAGCTGGGTAATATTAAGAGAGGATTTCTTTCTTTTAGGCAGGCTGTCTGTTCTGACCAGTCAGTGGCACTGAGATGGGGGGAGCGGCAGTCTCTTTGACTCACCAAGAATAAAGACATTGCTTTTTACTAGAAATTGGTGTTTGTTTTACACACATGTTTCAAAATGGACTCGTCTGAAGTGCGTTTCTGCTGTCATTTCACCATTTGGGACTTTGACGGATTCCAACCATTTCCCAGCCTCTGTAGTTATGGTGTTTTCACAGCAGACGTCGTGTGTTTGTAGATGCTGCTTCTTCTTCTTCTTCATTTTGTAGTTATATATGTTATACGGTTAAGACAAGGGAGGTCAGGGTCCATCTTGTGTTTTTCTATCACTGTAAATAATTGCATCTAAATTAGAGTCAGATGTGTGTGTGTACTATTTCACCTTTTTCTAACTGACTAATATTCCATTTACTGAACCTTTTATCCTTAACTAACAAAACACTCCATTGTGTGGGGAGCTTGAGTGGATGGCGGTAAGGAACCGAAGGGTAGGTACGGTTTTGGCGTGGCCAAGTCCCGACTTCGCTCCAGCACAGACAGAGTGTGTAACTTGCAGTTGTAACAAGGAAATAAGTTTGCTCCGCTTGCTTTCCTCTCTAATCATCGATAACATTTATCCTCAGAAAGCTGCAGATAAATCCCAAAGCCAGGACGACATTGACACTTCCCTCCAGTTTGACGTGAATGGTGTTTTTGGCTGGTAACACAATTAGAGAAGAAAATGAAAGCAAAAAGGGAAGAGAGGAGAATGCAAAAAAAAAAAAAACAACAATTCAAAGATGACAAGGATTACTCAGTACCAAAATGAACTGGTATCCAAGGAAACGGAGAGAAGAGCACCTCAGGTATCTGCACATCTCGAGCGGAGCTCACAGCACTTCAAACTAAGGAGAAAAAGAGCGCGGGTGGAGAATCAGGGCAAAAAAAAAAAACCACAAAAGCAAAGGTTGACTCGGTGAAGCCCACTGGACCCACAGGTGTTACGTGAACATTAACGATATGTTAACAATATGGCCAGCTCATCATAAAGTGATGAGCCTGCTGGCAACATGCGACTCCTAACAAGCTGGTCCAAACAAACACTTCACTACAACTCAGAATGAAGCCCCTTCCATTGAAACAGAATAACGAGATCTAACAAAGTGAGGAGACCATTCAGCCCATTAAGTCAAACGGTTTTCTAGTAGCCGAGATGTCCCACGTGACGGTCCAGGTTGGCTTCACACTCCTCATTGCACCCAGGAGCCTCTTCTACCTTAAACAGTCGATGGTCACAAACCGAGATGAGCCAGGCAAATGAGGACGTACACATCCAGCAAGGGATTGGTGCAAAAATGTATCAAGTGTATTAAATCCTAAAAAATGTAGTGCAACAAATGATCTTCAATAAATAAATAGTCCATACAATCTGGATAATAAATAAATGATAATAAATAATTCATTAAAACAAGGTTAAAATTCAAAGAGGGACTCACAATCCCAGGTATATCCTTCTAAAATCAGACATCTCCTCTACTAACCCTGATGGGATCCTGCAGTCAGAGAAGACAACTTACAGACAGGTACAAAACCCTTTAACTGGCTCGGGCTATCAGGGTCCCCCGGCAGGGCGTCACACCAAGCCTCGCTCCTCCAGGTGTCACTGCCACTCCTTGGCCTTACACGAGAGCCTTCCTGAACATCGGATCACTCCAGCTCCCTCAGACTGCTCAGCTGAAGTGACCCTCAAGGGGTCAGCCATACACTACTTTTTTAGGGGTCTCCACCTGGTTGTCTGCCTCCTCTCCTCTGCACCATAACGTCTCTCCGTTCCTGCTGCGTTTGTTTGTGCACTCTCTCCTCTTGAACCTCCATCTCCCTTATTCTGTTCTGGTTCCCCTCTCTGACGTGCAGGCTCCTTTTTATCTTGCCTGCCTGACTGGGTGCAGGTGTGATACGCCGCCACCACCACCACCTCCCAGGTGAGAAGGAGGCATCTGTCTGATCTACTCGCATTTGCACGTGTATGCGTGATCAGCCAAGCAGCCTAATAGACCCTGGAGTGAAGCAAACTCGCACACACTGCATCTGATTAGAGTATGCACTTCACGGGACACTATTATTTACTTAAAACCTTCACTGCACCACAAACCTCATTTCACATTCCAACCCCTCAATCTGAAATTTTTTTAAAGCTATCAAGGTCACCACTTTAGTAAGCTGTGAAGCTGATGATTCCCAGTACCCTCTTTATGAGGATTTCACCATAAATGCACTTCCACTCAGTCTCCACTAGATGTCCTCAATCACTATTTCAATCTACTGGATTAACTTTGCAGGATTTTCAATTAAGAATTCATTCATTAATAATTAATTCTATTCAGATGAGGTTTCCCATGAAGCCGCCCCTGTTCAGTACGCCTTAGTGACCAGTGTACAAAGTCCAGTGAAATTCACTCTTGCTAACATGAGTGAAGTGTTTAAAAGTATGAAGGGAATTAGTCCAGTGGATCGAGACTGTTATTTTAGATAGATAGATATGAAAGGCACTATATAATAAGATAGATAGATACATAAATACTTCATTAATCCCAAGGGGAATTTCATATACTCCAGCAGCAGCATATGATTGACAGGAGCCTGCTCAGCGCCCGTCGCTCTGCCACGGATGTCAAACTGTCCAGCTCTGTGCCTACAATAGAGCCTGCCTTCCTCACCAGTTTGTCCAGGCGTGAGGCGTCCTTCTTTATGCTGCCTCCCCAGCACACCACCGTGTAGAAGAGGGCGCTCGCCACAACCATATGATAGAATGAGTTTTAAAATGAGTTCATCAAGAACATCGGGACACAGTTGGAAACTTGTTAAGGGTAAATTTCACACAAACATTAGGAAGTTTTTCTTTACACAAAGAACGATAGACACTTGGAATAAGCTACCAAGTAGTGTGGTAGACAGTAAGATGTTAGGGACTTTCAAAACTCGACTTGATGTTTTCTTGGAGGAAACAAGTGGATAGGACTGGCAAGCTTTGTTGGGCTGAATGGCCTGTTCTCGTCTCGAGTGTTCTAATGTTCTAACCAAAATGCAACATTTCTCCAGCACCACGAAGCGTGTGACCACCTCACTGCTAAACTTTAGAACATTAGAACACTTTAGACGAGAACAGGTCACTCAGCCCAACAAAGCTCGCCAGTCCTATCCACTTGTTTCTTCCAAGAAAACATCAAGTCGAGTTTTGAAAGTCCCTAATGTCTTACTGTCTACCACACTACCTGCTCTCTTATTCCAAGTGTCTGTGGTTCTCTATGTAAAGAAAAACTTCCTAATGTTTGTGTGACATTCACCCTTAACAAGTTTCCAACTGTGTCCCCGTGTTCTTGACGAACTCATTTTAAAGTCACCGTCTCAATCCACTGCACTCATTCCCTTCATAATTTTAAACACTTCAATCATGTCACCTCTTAATCTTCTTTTGCTTAAACTGTAAAGGCTCAGCTCTTTTAATCTTTCCTGATAACTCAATCCTTGTAGCCCTGAATCAGCCTAGTCGCTCTTCTCTGGACCTTTTCTAGCACTGCTATGTCCTTTTTGTAGCCTGGAGACCAAAACTGCACCCAGGACTCTAGATGAGGCCTCACCAGTGTGTTATAAAGGTTGAGCAGAACCTCCTGTGACTTGTACTGCACACGTCAAGGCGCTATATAACAGTCTGTTAGTCTTCTTAATGGCTTCTGAACACTGTCTGCCAGTCAATAGCTTAGAGTCCACTGTGACTCTTAAATACTTTTCATAAGGTAGACTCTCGATTTTCAGACCTCCCATTGTGCATTGAAACCAAACATTTTTACTTCTTGCTTGAAATTCTTTACATTTACTGACATTAAATTTCATCTGCCACAAATCTGCCCAAGCCTTTCTGCTGCTAAGGTCCTTCTGTGATGATATAACGGATTCCAAATTATCTGCTAATCCACCTATCTTGATATCATCTGCCAACTTCACCAGCTTGTTCCTTATATTCCTATCTAACTCATTTATATTTATTAAAAATAGCAGTGGCCCTAGCACTGCCCCCTGCTGGTCACCACTCTTAACATCGGCCAGTTCTGATGAGGCTCCTCACACCATCACCCTCTGCTTCCTGTGTCTGAGCCAATTCTGCACCCACCTGAACTGCCACTTCTTTTAACTTGATGCCCAACCTCTCATGTGGCACCTTATCAAATGCTTTCTGAAAGTCCAGATAAATAATATCATAAGCTCCACTTTGATCGTCTCCTTTTGTTGCCTCCTCATAGAATTCCAGCATGTTAGTAAAACACGACCTCCCTCTTCTGACCCCACGCGGACTGTTCCTAATAATTCCTGTCCTTGCCATGTGTTGCTCCATCTTCTCCTTAATAATTCCTTCCATTAATTTTCCTGTGATGCATGTTAAGCTTACTGGCCTATAGTTGCTCTGATCTGCTCTGTCACCCTTTTTATATAATGGAATGATATTTGCCATTTTCCAGTCCTTCGGAATCTCTCCAGTGCGCAGTGACTTCCTAAAAATATGTGTCAAGGGTTTATATCTGTACTCGCTAGCCTCCTTAAGAACACGAGGATAAATATTATCAGGTCCTGGTGATTTGTTTGATTTCATCTTATTTAATCTGAGCAGCTCTTCTCTCTTTATAATTTCCAAATCCCTCAGTACCTCCTTAGTAGTCCCTGTTACTGCTCTGAGGTTATCCACTTGCTCACTTGTAAACACCTCAGAAAAATGTAAGTTTAGGGCATCTGCTATTTCATTGTCTGTATCTTTTAATTCCCCTTTACTATTCCTGATGCACTTGACCTCCTCCTTAAACTGTTCTTTTACTACTAAAATACTGAAAGAATCTCTTAGGGTCGTCTTTCTCCTTATCTGCTATTTTCCTCTCCAACTGTCTTTTAGCCTCCCTGATATCCTTCTTAATGGTTGTCCTCATGTTCTCATACGCGCTACAATTCACTTTGCAGTCATTAGTCTTATACTGTATGTCTTATAAAACAGTTTTTTCCTTTGCAATTTCTTTTTTAAATCTTTATTAATCCACCGTGGAGTTTTTTTTAGTTTCCTATTAATTCCAAATTTAGGTATGTATCTGTCCTGCATTACATTTTTAAACCTGCTCCACTGCTCCTCGACTGTTTCCACATTTAAAAGCTTATTCCAGTCTATCCTACTTACACTTTGTCGCATCTGCTCAAAATTAGCCCTACCAAAGTTTAACTTAACAGTTTTAGTTTTTTCATCTGTACTCTTACAAAATACTGAGAATTGTATTACAATCTGGTCACGTGACCCTAGTGGTCTAATCACCTCTACACCCTCAATTCTATCCTGATTATTACAGAATACTAAATCCAGACAGGCTTCACCCCGTGTTGGTGCTTTAACATGCTGTGTTAAAAAACAGTCGCTGCTTCTGGATGTTCTGCCAGTAAGGCTGTCTAGATGTTTTTTGGGGGGGAAGAGGGAGATGGAAATAAGACAGAGAAAAGGGTCAAAACTGGAAATTTTAAGAAATCGTACAAGCAAAAATGCTAAGAAATGAGGCAAAAATCAAAGTCAAAAAATATGTTTGCAAAAAGAACCGAACCAGAAACACCACAAAGAAATGTCATTAGCAAAGATGATATACAAGAGTTATGAATTCACAGCTCAGACAAGTAAGTGTTCTTCTCAACGACCTTTTAACCTGCTGTGTCGAATACCCATGGGGCAAAACTTAGAGGACACACCCCTAGCAATGGCGCTGATCACTGAAATACAAGATGGCAACAAAAATGATCCAAAACAGTATACACTTGGAAAAGTACCCAGTGAAACTAAAAAAATTAAAATGACTGAAATAAGTACAGAAAAAATGATTGATAACCACCTAACTATGACACTGTGTTCCTTACCTGAAAAACCTCAGCATACTTTTGACATCCAGGGATAATCATGCATGGCTATTAATAAAATGTCAAGAGAGAGACAGATGGACAGACAGGATATGAAAGGCACTATACAACAGAGAGATCATGTTATGCTGCAGCCACGGAGTGTCTATTGGCTAATGTACATTGTCTTTTATGTTGGTTTTATTTTTCTGTAATATTTCTTAATACAGTGGAACCTCAGTTCACGACCATAATTCGTTCCAAAACTCTGGTCGTAAACCGATTTGGTCATGAATCGAAGTAATTTCCCCCATACGATTGTATGTAAATACAATTAATCCGTTCCAGACCGTACGGACTGTATGTAAATATATTTTTCAAAGTTTTTTATGCACAAATATAGTTAATTATACCATAGAATGCACAGCGTAATCTATACTAATAAAAGGCAAAGC
>JANRMT010062841.1:1420021-1452023 GCA_026402145.1 Polypterus bichir lapradei | reverse complement strand
GTCTCATTGGATAAAAGTGTGTGCCAACCAAGTAAATGTAGACGTAGATGTAAATCTTAGATGCACTTCCCTTTAGTCTCCACTAGGTGTCCGCCAGCACGATTCACTATTTCACTACAAGTTTTCTCCTGGATTCACTTTATGGACGACTTTCAGAATTGTACATGTAGCCCCTTCTGCTCAGCACTATTAGCGGGTAACAAGTTTGAGAGAGGAGAGGACACCCCAAAGTCCGCCAAGCTCTGTATGACTAGCTAATAGTTGGTCCATTCTAACATCTCATCCTGACACTTTTTCAAAGTCATCAAGGTATCTTCTTTAATGTCACGGGTATACAGCTTCTTCCAGATTGCGTCCTGAAAGCATTTCCATAGTCTCCGCCAGGATTCCCCACATATGTAAATTACTAGTGTGGTAGATAGGGGGCGCTCTCGCTCCCTTGAACCCCTGTCCACAACTCCAAACACCAGGTAAAAGTCCTCAAATTGACTTTATTTAATCTCTACAGTGCACAAAGCACCCTCTCCTCCACTATACTCATACAAATAACAGTAATCACAATAATAACCAATCCTCCAACTCCCAGACGCGTTGCCACCCTTCCACCCAGCTCAGCTTGCCGTCTGGGAGCTCCCACAGTCCTTTTATATCTCCTGACCCGGAAGTGTTCCTAATCCCCGGTCCATGTGACTCTCAATCACTTCCGGGTCAGGTACAAGTTCTTTTCTTCACCCCGGAAGCACATCATTCCTCTTGTCCACGTGTGCTTCCGGGGCGTAGGGAAAATATCCATTACACCTCCCTGCAGCGTCCCCTAGTGGCCCCCATGACATCCAGCAGGGCTGTGCATAAAAACTCCATTGTCCATGATGCCCTGCTGGTCTCCTGGGGACCTCCATGCTGCAAGGAGGGCTCCACCTGGCAGCTTGGGGGTACTGGCCGGGATAAACGGCCGGCCATCCTCCACACTAGTTAAAGGTTAAGTTTGATATTTTTAAAGTCAGTTATTTTTTCATGATATACATTCATTTGCCATGGGAAATTGTGTTCTTAAGTGAAGCATTTTATTAAATACATTTTAAAAATACTGTGCATGTTCCTCCATTCTGAAAATGTGATTACGTTTAACAGCAGATTGTCATTTTGAGCAAAGCTGCCTGCTTCAGATTTGAAGAAGAGTGTGGCTCTATAGTGGGCTTGTCGTGGGTTTGGTGGACTGCTGAATTTGACTCAATTAGATGGCACACCTCTGCTCTTCGATTTAAGCACTAGGCCAGCAATACATGATTTAACATGGACTCGGCGTCTAGTGACCCCATAAACCTGTAACTTAGCTTATCACTAAGTTTGAGGAGAGCATTCCCCATTTATCTCGTTTGTTCTCGTTTACACACGTAGTCCGTATCACAACACTACTTTGTCCAAATACCATGGGTAACGCTCGCTGCTCACGGTGACCGTCCTCCGTCTCCTGTTCATCTTTCTCACATCAAACATGTAAACATCCACTGAGCAACAATCTGTATCAAAGGCATAAAATGACAATATCTGTTAGCAAGCACCCCAGCGCGCAGATGTAACGGTTAAAAACCAGGCTGCACAATAAAGCCGAGGTGAAAGTAAAAAGGCATTCAAGTGAAACTGGCAACCTGCCGACATGTCCTCAGGCTCACAGAAATCAAAAGAACAAAAGGCAGCCAGAGAAATAAAAGAGGCTGTACTCTAACACTGATAATGATGTCCATTGCAATCATCAGGCTTAAATATTTGCTTATGTGTTTATACCAATCTGTTAAAGATGAATGGGTTAAACGTCTCATTTCTTAACCATAACCTTAAATTAATGTCATGATAAAGGCTCAAAACTGACTTGATGATACAACGCTGGACAAACTGCTAAGCTACTTAACTGCAGACTGAGTCCATTCGAACTTTCATTTCTACATAAAGCTCCATTTTAATAAAACTGCCATAATTGCATAAAATGATCAGGAGATGGTGCTGCTTTTATTGATGCCACATCAAGTTTTCAATCACGTTATTCTTCCAAGTTTGCCGCGACCTCAGTTTTTTTTTTAATTTCCAGAAGGTATCAGGTCATAAGTTTGACTAAGACAGAGATCAAGGTTTTAGACCCAGTGGTTCACGAGTTATCACCTGGCAGACGGACAGCCCTTAGCAGTTTTTATATATAAACATAGAGAGACAGACAGACAAGAAATAACAGCTTAAATGTAAATTTACATATCTGTTTTAAGTGTTTATTGCATTTCAACTTTTTTACAGCAAGAACTTCCTTTAAAGATCCCGATTAATTTAATGCTTTTTTTTTTTTGCATGTGCATATTCATTTGATTTGAAACAAAGAACAGCACGGTCAATTTGTAGAAATCTCTGATCACATATTAGCAGTTAATAATAGTTCATAATTACCAATCTCCACAACGGCATCCACATACCGTACAATGCATAAGGTACATATGGTATATGAAAAAAAAAAAAAAACAGTACAAATAATAAAATAGTTAATAAACAATAATAAATAATATAATAATAATAATAATAATGGAAGATCTTCTTTCGGCTGCACGCGTTAGGGATTGCCACAGCGGGTCATCTTCTTCCATATCTTCCTGTCCTAATCATCTTGCTCTGTCACACCCATCACCTGCATGTCCTCTCTCACCACATCCACAAACCTTCTCTTAGGCCTTCCTCTTCTCCTCTTGCCTGACAGCTCTATCGTTAGCATCCTTCTCCCAATATACCCAGCATCTCTCCAAACCAACGCCATCTCGCCTCTCTGACTTTGTCTCCCAACCATCCCACCTGAGCTGACCCTATAATGTCCACATTTCTAATCGTATCCATCCTCATCACATTCAATGCCAATCTTAGCATCTTTAACTCTGCCACCTCCAACTCAGTCTCCTGTGCCACCGTCTCCAGCCCATATAACATAGCTGGTCTCACTAACATCCTGTAGACCTTCCCTTTCACTCTACCCGTCTGTCACAAATCACTCCTGACACTCTTCTCCACCCTGCCTGCACTCTCTTTTTCACTTCTCTTCCACACTCCCCATTACTCTGTACTGTTGATCCCAAGTATTTAAACTCCTCCACCTTCGCCAGCTCTACTCCCCTCATCCTCACCATTCCTCTGCCCTCCCTCTCATTCACTCACATGTATTCTGATGTGGTGGTCCTACTGACCTTCATTCCTCTCCTCTCTAGAGCAGATCTCCACCTCTCCAGGGTCTCCTCAACCTGCTCCCTACTATCGCTACAGATCACAATGTCATCAGCAGACATCACAGTCCACGGGGACTCCTGTCTGATCTCGTCTGTCAGCCTGTCCATCACCATTGGAGATAAGGGCTCAGAGCTGATCCCTGATGTCATCCCACCTCCGTCACTCCTACGTCAGACCTCACCACGGTCACACTTCCCTCGTTCATATCCTGTACCACTCTTACATACTTCTCTGCCACCCCGGACTTCCTCATACAATACCACAACTCCTCTCAGTCACCCTGTCATTTGCTTTCTCAGGTCCACAAAGACACAATGCAACTCCTTCTATTCTTCTCTCTACTTCTCCATCAACATCCTCTGAGCAAACATCACATCTGTGGTGTTCTTTCTTGGTATGAAAACATCCTGCTGCTCACTAATCATCACCTCACTTCTTAACCTAATAATAATATAATAATAAAAAATCCAATATCTGTCTGTCTGTCTGTCCACTTTCACAACAGAACTATTTAACAGACTTGTATCGTTTTTTTTAGAATTTGCTTGAACATTCCAGTTGATTTTGCCACTTCTCTCGTGGCACTAGTTCACTTGTGGTACCGATTTATTTGCGTGAATCTGAGAGAGAGGTTGCGGGCCAAGGGGAGGTGGGTGATTGCCCTCCTCACTCATGTGCCAGCCTCGGTTCGAGCCGCTCTACCTCTCACCATGTGTTGGAGTGCACCTTGCCTCCGCTTAGCTAGCGATACCTGTTTGTTCAGCAGATATCATCATCTATAGATTGTTAAGAAGTAACGCTTGACATTTTTGAGAGAGTGATCAGAGCTACAGGGTAGCTGCTCATTGGCAGAGATATCATGGCCATGTGTTTTTCTCCCCAACCATGGGGGACGCTCTCCCGTTAGACCTGAACGTGATCAGATACAGTGCCAACATTTGACGTTTGAGCTTATCTACCACAGTTACATCTTTTTTTAATTTATTTTTTAAAGTTTGTCCTGTTTTACTACTATGTGGGCGGAGCCGCAGGAGACAGCTAGTAGTTAATGAACAAAACAATCACAAAGATAATAAGTACAAGCAGAAAGAAAACAAGCATACACCATCACATAATTTACAAAATCCTCAAAACACAATGAAAAGAATACGTTAAAAGAAAAGATAATGGGGACAGAGATGAGACCAAATCTCAATGTTAGGAGCCACAAACGGAGTGAAAAGGGCTTAAGGCCGTCAAATTAAACCTCAAACACAGGCTGGGAACTTTACTAACCTGCCCAGAAGAGGCTCTATCTCAAGAACGCCTGACCTCCCAACTCCACAAGCAGGCTTTGGCCTAATCAGGCCTAAAATTGGGAAATTATTATTTATTTGGGGTTATGCCTTTATATACGACTTACAACATTTAAGAGATACAATTGGATTCATTTCTTTTTGTCCCCCAGCTGGAGCGCAGACTGGTGAAGCGACGTGCCCATGGCCACACAGTGTCAGAAGTGAGATTTTAACCCACAGCCGCAGTGTTCAAACTCCAGAGCCTTAACCACCAGGTAAAAAAACGATCAAAATGTTCTTTAAAGTTAAAAAATATTCTAAAATGTCTCTCAATGGAGGAAAACCATGAAAACTCTGCTGGCTTTTTCTAACAAGGTGGAGTCTTCGACATGGTGATGTTGGTGTCAGGTTTGTTGGGCTCACGCCAATGGGTTTAATCCCAGCTCCAGGGGCATGCTGGCCCAAGAATGAGGGCTAAGACTGACAAATAAACTTAAATGTCCTAAAATATAACAAAAACTCCAAAAGATGAGGGATGATGATAAACTCCCTGGCTCATATAAAGAGCACAAACAAGGACCTTAAATAACTAAAGGATTTATTAACAAGAACAACAAATAAGGACATAATAGAAAACAGAGCATGAAAAGAGCAAAAAGGATTTGCCTAAAAGGTAATCCTCAATAAACAAGTCCAACCTCCACAAACCTGAAGAAAACTGCAGGAACCAGTAAATCCAAACAGAGCCCAGTTTATGCATGAAACTCCACTAAAACAGAATGATTCCCTGCTCCTGAGCCTTCTCAGCAGACCTTAACATCCAGAGGGAGGCCTCAGGAGTGGTGATGTCAGAGTGGCACCGCCTCCTGGTGCTCCACCCACAAAGAACAAGAAACAAGCACATTTCATGAGATACTAAACCATTAGAGAATTACAAATAACAAAGAGATGAAATAAATAACTCAAAATTAACAAAACAAAAGCAATAAAACATACACCACACATACATTCACACAGATACATAATGCCAGTAGAGACACTCTGAAGTGAGGCATCTTTATAAACGAACATTTTCACTCGAAAAGACTAGAAGCTACAATGTGCCACCCGCCCGTCCTTAACCTGAAATCACAGCTTTGCTGAGGTCTGGCAGTTTCACATTACAGCTGCACAATAAATGATTTTCTGACAAACTCCCAGTTCTGTCTAAACGCTTATTTATTTATTTATTTATTTTTTTATGTGTGTGTTTTCAGCACAATGTTGTTTATTTCCATGTCACCGCCAGAGCATTGAAAGTAATGAGGAGGCCAGGAGTGCGCCGTCTCCCCCCCACGTCTAATCCATTAGCGAGTGTCGTCGCCGTCTCTCTTGCTCTCATTTCTTAGTTAAGAGGAAAGGTGCCACATCATTAGTGGTTGTCAGGGTCACAGCGGGCTCCTCTTCGTCTCAATTGGCGGGTAATTTCTGGAGCTTGTCAGGGGGCTGTTAAAATGCTGCTACTTGATTTGATTTCTTTTTTTCCCCCTAATTTGGGAACCTACTGAATGGGAGTTCTGGGAAATTGCAGCCTGGCAGCTCTCCTGCACATCAGTGAGTCATCTAACGCTAACGTGTGCCTGACCGCTTGGTTAAATAAGCCCAAACCCAATACAAGTTAGACAGTCCTAAGCACGAGAGCCCAATGCATGGGTGGCACCACATTGGTTTTATGAGTTGTGTCCAAAGGGAGACACCTGTGAGCAGAGCACTGAACCCAGAATAACCAGTAGAGAAGACCACCCGCTAAGGATGGCAGCACACTACAGTATAAGACTTTGAGTTAGAGAGTGTGCCACACTTAACGGCTGCAGGTGATGAAGGCTGTTGACTTGAGGATGTATGATTACACAACTACCAGTCGTAGGGGATGGCTGATTACACGACTGCCTCACAACTTCTCAGCACAAGACAAACTCCAAAGCACTGCAAACTTGTCGCATTTTGACGGCAGCTTATCGTGTTGTGTGACCATGCCAGTGGCTGTTTTTAATGCTTGTGAGGTACGACGAGTTCAGCTACAGTCTCAGCCCTTTCTTTTTCATTTAACAAACATGAAGCATCAGACAGACAAGCCTCTCTTATGTCTGCGTAACCTAAAACCTCCTTTTAGTTCTTTTCTTACGACCACATTGTACCTCCAGCTGAGTGCTCATTGGCTGTCAGCTCTCGCACACACAGGGCTCATCTCTAAGACTTCAGACAAAATCCAAACGCCATGGCAATGTTTCTGTGAGCCTCTGGAAATGTCACACTACACCACTGGTGGTCTCTGACAGGTGCCTCGGCTTTGCAAGGTTATGTAGATGAAGGCTAAGATTGAAAATCATTGGGTAAGTCATGGAGTATGATGGTGTTTAAGTTACAGAGAAGTGAAGGGGAGGAGATCAAAAGAAGGAGCCACACAGGACCACCATGAGCCGTCCTGATTAGCCCCTGTCATTTCACCCACTAGTTCCATTTTTTTCCAACGCTGGCCTCAACTTCCTCCTTTTCCACACTTCTCAGCGAGTCTGACAAATCAAATGGCAGGCACAAGTGAATCGACTCAGTAGAGCACAACACTAGTGGTGTACACATGCTGTCAGCGGCCATTTTCCTTTTGTGGGTGGATATTTAAAGCTCATGTGCAAATGCCGCAGTCTGATTCATGATGCTCATCATTCTCCTTCACTGGAAATTCTCATCGAGCTTCATCTGAATCATTACTGGTGAATAAGAGATCTGTCACTAATGCTTCTCTAACTCGGTAACAACACACTGACGCTACATTTATATGAAAATGTTGTTTGTACAATTGCTTATTTGAATACAAGAGAATCAGATTAGTCTAATACATTTATGACAGCACAACTTAATAAAGGAAAACTGAAATAGCAAAAAATATAAAGGGAGCACCAACATCACTCAAAAGTCCACTCTTGTGATCCACCCTTGTTAATGTTACAAAATGAGTGCAGAAATAAGTGATACAAATAAATAAATTCTATTAATAGCTCTAAAGAGGACACGCTGGCCTCCCAGGACCTGCTATGACTCCCACCGTCAGACCCCTATGTGACAGTCAATGGGCTCCAGTGGAATTAAGACTTTCTCTAGCAGTCATTTTTAATTTCATTTTATCTTTTTCCATTTAAAATTTCCTTTATTAGTGTTATGGTTTATTTCCAGGGCGGCACAGTGGTAGCGCTGCAGCCTCACAGTTAGGAGACTCGGGTTCGCTTGCCAGGTCCTCCATGCGTTGAGTTTGCTTGTTCTCCCCGAGTCTGCGTGGGTTTCCTCCCACAGTCCAAAGGCATGCAGGTTAGGTGCATTGACAATCCTAAATTGTCCCGTGTGTGCTTGGTGTGTGTGGTGTGCCCTGCGGTGGGCTGGCACCCTGCCCAGGGTTTGTTTCCTGCCTTGCGTCCTGTGTTGGCTGGGATTGGCTCCAGCAGACCCCTCGCGACCCTGTACTTAGTATATAGCGGGTTGGATAATGGATGGATGGATGGTTGATTTCCAGGTTTATGTGCATTTTCTGTATTCTTGCTGTTTTTGTTAACTTTGAATTATGAACTTGTGTCATTTCTGTAACATTTGTTTATTATTTAGCACAGGGGTGTCCAGCTCCGGTCCTGATGGGCCGTAGTGGCTGCAGGTTTTCATTCTAACCATCTTCGTAATCAGTGAGCTGTTTCTGCTGCTGATTCACTTGTTTTGCCTTTAGTTTTAATTGACGTGACTCAGACCCCTTAGTTGTTTCTTTTTCCTTTAATGAGCAGCCAAACAGTAATAAGACACAAAACAAGCTGCCACATGACCAGCTAACCTGAAAATAAAGAAAGATGAAGGTCTCGGTCATGTTGGTGTGCTCAGGTCGCCAACACATCTTGACGGTGGTCTTAGAAAAAACAGAAAATCAACAGTCAGCTGTGGTGGAATCAGAGCAGCAACAAGTCCTGATATTCAATAACAGCAAAAATGGGCTTCTTATTAAGGAGCTGGTTGGAGTGAAATTGACTGGAGTTTGATGTTCCAATTCAGCTGGTCATCTGTCTCATTTCTGTTTGGCTGCCATTTAATGAAGTAACAAATCAATTCAGAGGACTGAATCCTTAAAAACAGGGCTATTAAAATGAAGGGAAAATAAGTTAACTAGCAGTGAAAACTGGTCACTGATTAGGAAAAGAATGAAAACCTGCAGCCATTGTGGCCCTCCAGGACCAGAGTTGGACAACCCTGATTTAGGAGTTATAAACTTAGACTCAATATACATCTGTTCCTTACGTTCTGTGGATGGAGCACCACATGACGTCACACCGCCCTCCACCTTTATATTCTGAGAGACGAGACGCCTTCCTCGGGTTGTCACTGAGAGTAGCCGGAGTCATTGTGAGTGTTGTTTTTTCGTGTTATTTCAGATTTATTGGATATTTTGCTCTTGTTTTTAGATTTATCTTGTATTGTATATTAGGACTTATTCGTCTCAGAACGCCTTTTTGTGTGTTTTTTTTTTGCTGTTTTTGATCTTTCCTGATTTTAGTTAGTAATTTATGGAATGTTTCCAAAAGCCAGAGCTTTGTAGAGTCTCTCTCCCCTGTAAAACATTTTTGTGATATTTTCAAACTTTCATTGCAGTTTGAAATGATTTTTAAAAACTGACTGTAAAACTTCTAGCAGAGTGTCTGGCTAATTATATAGTGATTATAGGGTTTTGACACAGAGATTTCAAATCTTTGGTTCGTTTTTATCTTTTGCTTTTTGCAGCTCACCAAAGTTTCAAATGTATTTAAATTTCACCACCACACCATTTTGTCTATCCCATTGCCATGATGCATCCTGTGGTTGCTGGGGGAGTGTTTACAGAGACTGTGACCCTGACCTCATTAGGACATGGGTATAAAAGGTGGGCTCGGGCGCCATGCTTTAATGTGTGAAAGTCACTTGTTTTTGATTTTTCTTGGTTATGGAATTCCTGGCTCTTGTATTTTTGACTTTGAATTTTTGCTCATGTTTTAACACAAGGAGCTTTTTGGTTTTCCTGCTTTCCAATCTTTTTCTCTCAGTTACGTATGATTTCTGATTTTGCGATTACGTTCCTAGTTATTTTTTAAAGATATTATTGTCATTTGTTTCCCACCTTGGCTTGCTTTTTGAATTTGTGTGTCGCCAGATCCTTACATTAAAATAAAACAATTACTGTATGTGAACTTTAAATGCCAGTTCCCCACTGGGGCCTGATTAAGACAAAGCTTGCAGGTAGTAGTTGGGGGCTGGTTGCCCAGGGTAAGGCTATAGCTGGATAGGCCATAGGTGATCCTGGCATGTGTTTTCACAATATTCATCATGGACCACACTCTTTTTGTCACAGCTGTGCCCTCATCTCATAACAATTAGGTTACAGTGTCAGTTGTATACACCATCTCTTGGAATTGAAAACGTAATGAGTTTTATTAGAACACAAGAAAAATGCTTTGGAATGGGAATGGCGAGAATGACACCTTTGTCTGAGTGTGTCAACTGTGATCTCGTGGATATAGCGGACGGCACTTCTGCTCTGTTGAACTCATTTCAATGAGACGAGATGTCTGCACTTTGACTGAAGTGTTAGATCAGCAGCCTACAGTTTATCCTGAACCAGGCCATCTAGTTACTGTATATAAAACAGCAGGAAGAGTAACAGAGGACCCTGTGGGGTCGAGTTCAGAGGAGCTGGAAACCCTCGGTTAGATGAGGCCATGTTGCACTAGAGAAGCAAAGTGGAAATTGGCACAAACAATAGGACTCTTGAAGTTTACTTGAACCCTTGATATGCTGCTCTTTCAGGTCATCTTCAAAGAAAATGGAGATGTGTGTAATTCTGGAAGTCTGCTCCTCATGAGGGTCGTGTGGTAAGGACACATGCAGCAAATAATGGGTTGAAAATTGGGACCAAAAGAAAAATAAATAAGTAACACAAAGAAAATGCAAAAGCCAAGCCGACTACATCAGCAAAGCGGAAACATTGCTCTGACAGTTTGAGCCTGTGTTGGTTCAGTTGGTAATTAAATTTTAAAGATGTGCAGAAATTGATATTTAATTATAGCCTGTCCATGTGAGGCAGCCGTTGAGGCTTGGAGTAGCAGGCTGAGTGAGTGTGTGGTGGGCATCAAATTCATCTTTACCAAGAAATACTGGAGTACCAAAAACAAACAAGCCACAATAATTCAAGAGAAAACTCTCATTTTCATGCTACTGGGCAGCTCTTGCAACAGAAAGTGCAGCCCCCAAGCAACTTGTAAGAATATTGAAAGAACTCTCATGTCTTGGTAATACGCCACATGTAAGAAACACGAGGATCAAACCTCCCCTTCTCGGACTTCACTTATACCCCTTATGATGAGTCATATTCTGTACATGGGACAATATGCCAACTACGAATACTTTATATGTGCAGCTATTTAAAGATACCCTAAACTGTCTGAGTCAGGTGCCTTATAAATGCACAATGCAAATGATAATAGCACATTGTTTACACTGCCTCAAAGATGAGTGTTATACACCATGAACTAATAAACAGATTGATAAGCGTATGACGAGTATCGTTGGGTTCTGATCCACACAGACTCAGATTTCATTACGATTTCGCAGTATTTGCCTCCAGACAGACGTACCTGATAGCCTCGCATTCTCTGAAAATGTCCTATTGCGTCACTGATTGTGTACACTCGCACGTGACCAAGGTGAAGTTTCCCAGAAGGATACGGGAACATGGACAGCACATAAAATTTCGGACTGGATGCCTGGAGGGAAAAGAGAAGAAGAAAAAAATAAATGTCAGCCAATTTCAAACCAACTCACTCAGTGCAGGATCATAGGGGTCTAAGTTTATTCCAGCACCAACCCACAATATAAAACCCTAGACGACATGCCAGCTTATCACAGGGCACATATACCCATAATCACTCAACTGACAGTTACCTATTATCCTGTACTTCAAAATGAAGCAAAGCTGCCCTTTCCAAAACACCATTATATGAAAAACAAATACAAAAAGTAATCTAGTGGTCAGAGTTTAAACCCTGGATATAATGTGGAGAAACACCTCCTGTCAACACGTCTGTGTTACTATTGCTCCACGCAGCCAAAATAACAGAGGGGTGAGGCCTCCAAACACACCTCACCCCAAGGCAAGCCTGCCCCCAGGAAAAGAGCGGGCTTTAGCTAAGCCTGACTAGGCCTCAGAAAGGAGGCCAGACTTTTAAATTCAAAATAATAGCAGAAGAGTCACAAAAAACCTTAAAGTATGTCTCTAAAGAAGGGGAACTGTATAAACTCTGGCTGCAGCAAAGACAAGTCAACGAAAATGATGTTAATTAACAAAAAAAATCCAAATATGCAAAAGACTCTAATAATCAAAACAGAAGTTGTCAAAGACAATCCAAGTAAAAACAAAAAAAATCTGAAAGAGCAAAAAAAAAAAAAAAAAAAAAAAAAACACAATCTGAAAGAGCGTCCTTAACCCAAAGCCACAAGAAGTCAAAAACCAAATGAGAAATCACAAAGAGCACAAAACTTACAATTCCACCAAACACATTTCAAAAGAACCACCTGGACTTCAGTTCCCAGCAGCCTTTAAAGGGCTTGGGCCGTCCTTTAACTATGACAGATGGGTGACTTGGGGATCGACCCACAAAATGTAAGGAACATCACAGAACACATTCTCACACACAGAAACTGAACAAAAACTAAAATAAACTTGACGTAAAATACATCACTAGACAAATAGTCAAGTAACATAACAATAATGAAGAAAAAAACAACACACAAATAATAGAAAACAAAGAATGATCATGAAAAGAGCACAAAGAAGACAAAAATAAGAAACAGTTTAAACACGAGCCGGGGGAAGAACCTCTGCTTGCCCAGAACAGTCCGTCTGTCTGCCTGTCTGTCTGTCTACATGTAACGACTCAGCTCCCAGGGCAACTGTTTTGTTGACATTTAGCACACTTACTCTTTATGGAAATTGTTCAGGAAAGTTCCACTTTCGTGGCCATTTCTCAAATAGAGTGTACCGTAAAACGTTTTGAAATTTCAGAGCCTCCAATTGAAAAGCACTGACAAATTATTAAACTCGTCTTGTCTTAAAACGAGGCAAATATTCAGTGCAAATTATTTTACAGTTTCAAATTTCCCCTGACAGAGATCACTTGAACTTGTGGATTTCCCTCATTTACTGGTTCGATGGCCACTTCTGATGTCAAAACCGTGGAAGAACTGCAGAGTCGCACGTGCTGCTTGATATGCTGTCTATAGGAACAGATCATGTGGTGTCACGTACCTCAGTAACAGCAGCTCACTTCTACTGTTCCTCGACATCGCAGGGGAAGAGCGACCATTATGGTCAAAAATGAAATCAGTTCAGTGTAACAGGAGACTCTGCCAAAGAGTAATAAGTATGAGAGACTGGTGTTAAAATCTGTTTATTGTACGGGCATTATCTATACTAATAAAAGGCAAAGCCCTCACTCACTCATCACTAATTGTCCAACTTCCCGTGTAGGTAGAAGGCTTACTTACAAAAGTTAAGCAGGTTTCATTTCGAAATTCTACACATAACGGTCATAACGGTCGATAACGGTCGACAACGTCCGCCATGTTGAACTTTCTTATTTATGGCCCCATCTTCACAAAATTTGGTAGGCAGCTTCCCTGAGCTAACTGAAACCAATGTACATACTTATTTCGGTGGTATGACGCCACTGTCGGCCGCCATATTGAACTTTCCAATGTCACTAATTCTCCAACTTCCCGTGTAGGTAGAAGGCTGAAATTTGGCAGGCTCATTCCTTACAGCTTACTTACAAAAGCTAAGCAGGTTTAATTTCGAAATTCTACACGTAACGGTCATAACGGTCAACAACGTCCGCCATGTTGAACTTTCTTATTTATGGCCCTATCTTCACAAAATTTGGTAGGCAGCTTCCCTGCGCTAACCGAAACCAATGTACATACTTATTTCGGTGGTATAATGCCACTGTCAGCCGCCATATTGAACTTTTCAACGGTCTTTGTTATTTATGGGCCCATCTTCAAGAAATTTGGTACGCAGGTTCCCAACGTTAACTGAATCCTACTTACGTACATATATACGTCCATAGCCTGCAGCTCGGTCACCGTGTGAGGTGGCGTTGGGTCCCCCATCCCAACGCCTCCCACGTTGTTGGCTGCCTGCCTATATAAGGCCGTCTGTCGCTCCGGTCTCTACATTCCCTTCCTTGCTTCGCCACGGGATTCACGTCTCC
Source organism: Polypterus bichir lapradei (assembly GCA_026402145.1). Taxonomy (NCBI): domain Eukaryota; kingdom Metazoa; phylum Chordata; class Cladistia; order Polypteriformes; family Polypteridae; genus Polypterus; species Polypterus bichir. The sequence goes on along the minus strand of JANRMT010062841.1, from coordinate 1,438,183 downwards.
CTACTGATAACTACAGCCTTTTTGTTTAATCCACGGCTTCTCCGCTGTTTTTTTGTTCGTTTATTACGATTATAGTTATTGTGTAGGTATTTTAGACTTACTTTACATTGTTCAGGTTTCCATTTCCTTTATCATTCCAACCGTACCCCCATTAACATGTCTATCGAGGTGATCACCATTAATCAAAGAACTGTCACTTACCGAGTGGTTTCCATGCCCGGAGATGGCACCTGCCTTTTCCATTCTCTGTGTTACATATTGCACGGCCATATCAGGCTTACTCTTGATATCCGGAGGAACATTGTGTCTTATGTATTGAATGACTGGGACAGGTTCAAGGTGTGGACTGATGACGGTACAGGAGATAATTATACCACACAGGAGCACTAGAAGAGTGAAATGCTTAAGCCCTTCACCTATGGATCTGCATACGAGTTGATGGCTGCCGCTGAATTGTTCGGTTGTCGCTTTCAAGTGTACCAAAATGGCCAAATATTTTACACCTTTCGACAACCGCCAATGCCTCTTAAACATCTTAGATTCACAGGTGACGATTTCAGTAGTGGACACTTTGATGTTTATGAGTGTTTAAACTCTCAAAAGCTGGATGTGAAGTTATCGATGAAACCGGTTGTATACTTACAACCCTTGACAGATGCCGAATGTCACTTCAACACAAGTCCTGCAAATACTGTCGTAATTGAAACAAACCATGAAACTCAAACCGATTATGACAGCAGCAATCCAAGCTGTGAGATTTGAGACAAGATTACTGTTCACATGGCCAACTGTACGTTACATGCTCAAGAGTAAGCTCAGCACACAGCTTGGTCATATTACAACCGGAGGGCCGAACTCACAATGTGGTATACAAAGAGATCCTTAACAAATAATTATTGGCATATTTTTCCCTCAGTTTAAAATGGTTTCATTTTCTTCTTAATAAAAATTTTAATGCAGTACTTTGCCGCTGCGAAGCACGGGTATTTTGCTAGTAAGTATGATAAATGATAAAAAGTAAATGTCATTTATTTTAATTATAGTCTGTTTAACTTTTACCCCTTTATGTTTTCAGTATCATTGGGTGGAGGTGGAGTTTCTGAAACACACGAGTACAAAACGAATACATACAGATATAGGAGAGGACAGTTAGGTAGTAGCAAATGATATTGGGAAGCCTGTAAATGAAAGACTAATGGATTTATAAACACATATTCAAAGAAGTAAATAGTTATTTGTAAAGACTTTCAAGTACAGACGTGTTCTACAGTGATCTTTTTGTTGTGCCTGTGCCGTATCATCAATACTTGATAGCATGTTAAAGTTGAACCTGTGACACTTAACTTATGTAGAGATGAATGAAAGAGGAAATGAGCTTCCCAGTTGTGGCTCGTGATACTTTATACTACACTGAATACATGTGAAGTTGCAACTTCTGCAGAATATAATAATTGACTGTTTCTCTGACACTAGAATTGTAATGGCAAAGTGCCACTGTGACAGACAGACAGACAGATACTTTATTAATCCCAAGGGGAAATTCACATTATGTTACAGCTGTTATGAGCTAAACAGTTGCTAAGCACAAGTGTCTCCAAAAAATACCCACGAGAGGAGGAACTATTGTCAAAGTCCGGCCGTTTACAAAAGAAGGAAATGAAGAATGTTTATAAAAAATGTATTTTAACAAAATGCTCTGTTAAACAAAAATAAGCATCAAGAAATTAGTGCCTTCAAAACAGGCAAACAATATTTAAATACACAATCCAGATGTTAAAAATCTCAAGTGGTCTCCACTGGACTTTCTCGTATACTCAGATATTGGGATTGATATTTGAGGAGTAAACTGCAAGACAATGATTATATTTTTATATTATGTACATTAAAGAACCATCAACAACAAATCAAATCAAATTAATAATATATAAAAAGTTGAATAAATCAGACTCTGCAGCTGCATGAATAAAAGGTAAAGTACAAACTCTGGTTAACAGAAATCACCCAAAACTTGACAGAAATTTACGTTTTGTACTGAATACCTGTGTATGCAAATTTTGGTTGACCTAAGTGAAAGGGTACTCAAGTTATCGTGTTTACACACACACACACAGTTCCGAAGGTCTAAAACATTGGTATTCATCAAAATCTCAAAATAGAATTTTTGGAGGATTCCAATACTTTCCCTGTACTTTGTATACGAGAAAGACAGGGAGGTCTCAAACATCGAGATTCATCAAAGTCTTGACATCAAATTTCTGGACGATTACAATACTTTCCCTATACTTCATATACAAGAAAGTAAAAAACAGATCAAGGGTTCAGAATATCCAGAAATAACAAAAAAAACAGAATAACCTCAAAAGAGGTCACCACACCATAAGCGCATTCTCAATGAACCACAAGGGACTGGGTTTCTTCCATAGCCTCCACAGTTCTGAGGGCAAGCCTTTGACGGCAATGAGCAGGTGGCTTTGCCTCATTTGGGGACCACCCACAAAACACATGGCATAGAGAAAAAAATGCTTAGCAAAGAAACTAAATAACCAAAAATCTTAACATAAACAATGAACATATAAGCAAAAATCTTACATTTGAGCCCCAGTCAGGGGAGGAACTCTCTGAAGTAAGGTGTCCTTTCATTTTTGTTGCTTTTTGGTTTTATGTCATTTTTGTTAATGCTGTTATGTTTATTTATTTTTTGGAATTTATGTATTTTGTATCTAAGTTAGTATTCTTATGCTCCTGGTGTTTTGTGGGTACACCCTGACATCACTGCTAAGGGACTGCAATCCCAAATTATATTTCAGGTTGGGAAGGAGGTTCCTCAGAGTGTCCTCATTTGTTGGAAGCGTTTTCTCAAAGTACTGTTTTAGTTTCCTAGTTTTCTGGATTTTTGTGCTTTGTATCCGAAGTTTTAGATTTTAATTTGGAATTGTTAGCCTTTATAGGCAAACCCTTTGGCTTTGTTTTCACCCTTTTCCCGTTTTGTTTGTGATTTTTATTATTTACATAAATTCTTCTATGAAGATTCTTGGTTGGACTCGTCTCTCAAGCCATAGGTTTGACGGGTGGCACTCTCTCGAAGGGCATTTTGTGGATTTGGAACATTTAAAGTCAGGCTGCCTGGGTCGAGGCCAATATCGTGGCATACAAGTGAAGGTCCTGCTCTGGTCTGTCAGTCTTTTTGGAGGCCTTTCAGCCCCTTTGACTATGTTTGCATCACCTTTTCATAACAGCCACACTGATCTGCTGTTTATCTGTGATGACTTCACAACACAAAATAGAAAAAAGGGAGACCAGGCCTGATCTTAAGCACTTCTGTGTTGTCTTTGCTTTGTGCTTTATTCGTCATTGTCTTGTTGGCAGGTGAACCATCAGCCCAGGGTGCCCTACAGTAGTCGCTCAATGTGGTTGTCTCTGCATGTTGCTCAACTCAGCTTTCCCTGAACCCTAACTAGTATGCCAAACTCTACCACTGAAATATAACCTCACACCTTGATGCGCCCACCACCATGCTTCACTACTGGAATGTTACTGCACAGATGAGCAGGGCCTGCTTTCTCTTAGATATGAAACTCATAACTGATGCCATAACATTTCAGTCTTGGTTTCTTCAGGCCAGAGAGTCTGGTTTCAGTCTTAGAGTCATTTACATGCCTTTTTGCAAGCTCCATGGGGCTTTCATGCGTTTTCTGGTCATTCTGCCACATTGCTAAAGTGTTGCAGTGGTGGTTGTCTTTCTGAACGTTTCTCCGAGGTTCTCTGAAGCTTTGAATATTTTCTAAAGGTGCTATAAGTAGTTAGTAAGAGGTAACAGACAACATGGTTAATGGAGAAAGCTAATACTAATGGAGTATCTGGTCTGTAAATAATTAATAGGAGCTAATTAGACATTGTCTTAATGGCGGTGATGTCATGTTAGCAAGTGTTCTCATATGATTGGTTGGTTAATCTCGAAAAGACTGAGGTTGTTCTAAGGGTATGGAGATAAAGAGCTCGTTCAGTCACTGAAGCGGTCTATGCCTTGGGCAATGCCTCCCACTCTTCTGAAGACTGACATACAATCGTTGAAGTCCTCAACAAAACCCTGTAAGATAACTGTACTGCCCGATTGGCTACCTCAGTCACTTAGTTATAGGAGTAAATGTTACATTTAAAATTAAGCTAAATATATCCTTTCCTTTATACCATAATTTTCTTGTCTTAATATCACCAACATGGTTACTGCGTGGGAGATATCATGTTGTGTATGGCTACTCTTTTTAGCACAAGAATAACCTTTACCTATTTTTCCTTTTGCAAATAAGCATGTCTGCTTCTCCAAAATGTCTGTCAGTCAGTCAGGTCTTCCACAGTTTGTGCATAGTGACATTTGTGGTTTAAATAATTGTACAATTTAGCTTGAGGACCTTTGAATGGCGAGTACCTGGCGGTATCACCATGGTCATCTCAGCCTCTTTTTGTATTTTTTTTTTTTTAAAGCAGTGTCATGCACAAGGGCTAAGGAGGCACCGTCAAGGCAATAAGCATGTGGTCACCGTGCCAATGGGAAAAGGGAACACTTGGCAGCTAACCACTTCTCTCCATTTACTCTGCAGTTGGAAGGTTGATTCCCAAGAGGACATGTGACATTGCCACTGGTGACACTCTGGATGGCCCAACCCTTCCACCGGGACAAGCATATAAAAAAAGGCCAAACCCCAGGAGTTGAACCACAGACTAGTGGTGCCAAATCATGAAGTAGGAATGTTAAAATGTAAGATGTAAACGTCTTATATAAAGAATCCAAGGCATGTAAATGTTTACACGGAAATCTGAACTTATTAATGTCAGATTACAGCAACTCAAAATAGGCAGATTTAATGAACGCTTTACTTTTGGGCGGAGTGGTGGCTCTGAAGCTCGGGATCTGCGCCGGTAGGCAGAATCTGTTCCACTGGGCCCTTAAGCAAGGCCCTTAACCTGTAATTGCTGCATCCTGGGTATGACGATAACCTGCACCCAGCCCAGAGAAAACTTGGGGATTGGTGGCAGGATTGGCACTTCAGCCACTGTAAACACCTCACCCTGCTCCAGTGTGGTGCTGAGGTGTCACCCACTGCACTCGGTCCTAATCCAGGTGTTTCAATGTGTGGTGGGTACGGCAGCGCGCTATCAGCACATGTGCCCAACCTCCTCCTTATTCTTGGGGAATTCAGCTATGTACTGTACTGGAAGGTCACGTGGACCGCAATGTGCCTCAAGCATGGCACAAAGTCTCTGTAATATTCTCCATGCTTTAGGTGGCTCATCATTGAGAGCTGGGGTTGAAGACGCGCACCTTCCATTCTCCTGTTTAGTACTGCAATTTCTTTTTTCTGTTTGCCCATTCACTGTTGGCGCGCTCTCTGTCACTCACTCGCTCGCTCGCTCGGTACACAGCAGGCACAAACTAGCTAATAAAGTAGCGTCATTCAGCCTGCTTCGGTTTGTTTTAGTCATTTTAATTCAATGTTTAAAAAGGGAAATAAGGTAAAAAGGAATTTGAATGGTGGACGGGGTGAATTGTGCTCATCTACATAAGACCTACTTACACGATCTCAATCAGCTGCTCACTCACTCCGCACTGTGTGGCACAAAGTGGCTAAAAAACTGGCTCGATTCAGCCTGCTTCGATTTGGTTTTGGTCATTTCAATTCACTACCTAAAAACTGGAATAAAGTATTCAGGAATCTAAAAGGTGAACGAGGTAAACGTTATTCAGCTAGAGATGCCCTTTGTATGTGATGCAGCAAAGCAATTGACCATCTTAGAAATACTGCTCACTCCTTTACTGAAGGATTGATTTTACAGACTCGGAGAAGTAGGCACTAAAACCACCCAAAAAGCCACGCATAATTTAAAGCGGTGGGCTGGCGTCCTGCCCGGGGTTTGTTCCTGCCTTGCGCCCTGTGTTGGCTGGGATTGGCTCCAGCAGAGCCCCCGTGACCCTGTGTCAGGATATAGGAAAATGACTGACTGACAAACTAAAACACTGAACAATATACCTACCAACGTGCTTGTATGCAGAATAAGTAGCACACATTCTAGAAAGGCCACCAATGCTTAACTCTGCTCTGGTACCATGGGGTCTATGTGACGCCAGCCCTCTTTGGACCATGTTTTTTTGGAAACTATCACGATTAGTGACCTCGCCTGCCACGTATTTTCTCATATGTGACACATGTTCGATAGTTTCAAAGTCTTTCCGCTTATTTTTTATTTAGGTTTATTTTCGCTTGGGGTCAAATTGACCCCATAGTACCTTCAATGTGATAAAGGTATTTTTTCCTTATTTCAAGGTTCTGTGACGGACGTGGCAGAACACAATGGCGACACGACGGGGACTTTTTCGCGAAGATGTTCTGTAGTCTTTAGGTGAGCTAAGTGACGTCGACAGTGAAAATGAGGACGACATTGAAGATGATTTGAGCTGGGATGAAAGTGACCACGAACCCAATAATGAAGAGTCAGACGTCAACAGTGAAGTAAGTGCAAATGAATCACAGTTGGAAGATGAATTGGAAGATGATGATAGTCGTGATATTCGTGGAAATGATGGGTATGTGTGGTTACAGAAGCCAAAAACTGTCAAAAGATCCCCGATGCGAAATATTGTCAGATAGAAATCAGGGCCGAAAGGGAATGGGTGGCAAGCAGAGAACATAAGAAAGACAAACGACAAAAGTTCTTGAGGGAACTGACCCTTGCTTTGATTACTCCACATGCACGTCAATGATTGGAAGTGCAGCAGACGCCAAAAGATGTCAAACAAGTCATTCGCAGTTGCAGCATTGTACCAGAGGCACCCATACCTGCCGCAAGCACCACACAGCGTCATCCGGGACAACGCAAGAGATGATATATTTGTCCCAGATCAAGTGACAAGAAAACCAAATTAGTCTGTAACGAGTGCAATAAGTTTGTATGCAAAGAGCACACCAAACGGTTGTGCAACCGATGCCAACAGTAACATTTTTGCCTACAGTGGGGTGAAATAAGCGGAAATCATTTGGATTTTATAACACATTGTCATACCATATTATTTCAAGGAAAACAAAATATTGTAATAAAGTGGTGTTATTCTGGTCATATAGCATGTTTTTCACCATGGGGTCAAACTGAACTCAGCTCTTTGGCGCACCTCATTTGATTTTTTTCTGGCAAACAAATTTTCAAAACAAACCGTATTTTACGACTCTATTCAGAGTCGGAGTAATAATTATGTTGGCGTGGTCATTTTAGATCTGAGATCGGCTAAAATTTAAACAATGACCGTTGTTAATAACCAGCCGTCATTGCTCAGTTTGCCAATAGATGTCAGAAGGACAGATGCCAAAACCGAACTGCCCAAAGATAGATTTCGATGTACCAAGCAAATGGCGATACGTTCTAAATTACTTACGGTTCCGGAGCTGTCGAAGGGTTTAGATCAGTCGACGATGTTAGTCCTGGAAAGTACGCCCCACCAAACCAACGTTCCAAAAAGCAACCGAACTTACTATTATCTGCTCGAACCAACACCGACTTACTATACTCGGCCATCCACCGGCGTCACTGAAGCATTCGAACATTCTTAGCCAATCAGCAATACTGCGTCTGCGTTTGCCACGTTATGTTCTAACTACGGAGGCAGAGTCCCATTGCATGGTTCTAACTTGTATTGAGTCGCGGTATTGACGCGAACACCATACAACAACAACAACAATATTTATTTATATAGCACATTTTCATACAAACAGTAGCTCAAAGTGCTTTACATAATAAAGAATAGAAAAATAAGACACAATAAGAAAACAAAATAAATCAGCATTAATTAACATCGAATTAGAGTAAGGTCCAATGGCCAGGGGGGACAGAAAAAACAAAAAAAAACTCCAGACGCGCTGGAGAAAAAAAATAAAATCTGTAGGGATTCCAGACCATGAGACCGCCCAGTCCCCTCTGGGCATACAGATACCATACATACAGATACGTAGTATCAAATTATATATAAGAATATTGCTTATTGTACCCCTGTATTATGTCTTGAATACAAGAACGCTCTGACACTCGTACTCCTCAAGTCAGAATCTCACTATTGTATGTTTCCTCTCTACTTTCAGCTGTAACTGCTGCTCCCTTGCCTGTGTTACAAAAGGTTATAAAAAGTGAGGGAGCACTTAGTGGATTAATAAGTTCTGATTGGGTGTGTCATCAGAGCACACAAAGTGGGAGGACGAATGAGAAAGGGTTTGACAACCTGTTCCACCAGAGCCCGCCAGAGGTCGCTTTCTTGTTGCGCTTGCTCTGCTCAGTTGTGCGAATTTGATTTACAGAACTGAGCTGCAATTAGACAACGAGGCCATCTTGAAACTTTGTTTTCTTTGTAAAGACGCACTGTGATTTGGAGTAAAGGGGGTTTGGGCTCAGGCACAGTTTTTTTTTCCTACCCACTTTTCAAACTCAAATTCTTCAGATATCTTTTACTTACATCCCTTTCACGTATGTCAGAAGCAGCTTAAATTCTGACAGCAATGATCTTTACCTTTGTTTCAGCTGTTTTCAGTGCACTGCCTAAGCATAACTAAACAGGGCTTCGTAACACAACACCAGATGATAAGTGATGTCGCTCTACTTCTTTAACAGCAGTAATATTCTTTAAAAAAAGTCTTACACTTGCTTCCCATGTGGTCTTCCAATGCTGCTTGATTTTCGGATGCCACCACATTTCCACCTTCTTCCTGGTGTCCACCTTATATTCTCTCTCCCATTGGCCTGTTTCACTAAAAATTGATCGCACTGCAGCAAGGAGGCACTTGTCTTTACTGCTTGGCTTATTCCTCAGCCTTTTAAGACAAATAAAACTCCGGCCCAGGCTGGCGAGTGGTCGCTCCATTCTTCTGCATTCACCTTTTTAGAGCTGCACCTACAAAAGAAGAGCACATGAAGTAATTCAATCACCACAAGCAAAAAAATGGGAGCATAAGGTTAGAATTAGGCTTAGGGTTAGTTCAATCAAGAGTCATTATGATAGCCAGGCCTATGCAATAAACATGTTTGGCTGCTAATGTTGGAGGAGAGGGAGGGGGCACCTATAGACATAAGCAAATAACTCTATTATAATAAAAAAAATCTTGGGTCAAGACGTGATCTTCTCAGAAATACACTTTGACGTCCCGCAAGACTAGACTTTACAACCTTTGGAAGCCAGACACCGTGAGACAGTGATGTTTGCATGTCACTTTCTACTTACAAACAATTTAAAACAAGATCACGGACGTCTAACCTCTCAGTTGTTGGAATGCTTTTGGCAGACACACTTCATGTGCTGCCGGCTCTTAAAAATTTTACACGTTCTAGATGGCATGTCAACGACTAAGCGAAGAAGAGCGAGCAGCTATGTGCAAATTCTGAAAATAATTAAAGTAATAATCAGCCCGGACCAAGTGGAATTGAAAACCTTGTAGGTCCAATCGGGGTCAGAAATTAAAGACTTCATTAAGACGTTCAAAAACATTGGCGCAGTACACATGCAGAGCAAGTTACGGATTATGAAAGTAGTAAAATTCGAAAGTATCAAAAAAAAAGAAAGTAAAGATCACATTAGCACAAACAAACAGATTATTGCTCGATGAAATAACGGAACAGCAAAATGATATCGAATATATGGACATGGGTGATATGACAAAAATATGTAGATATTGTTCAGCTTTAAAGTTTAAGTCAGAGACTTGTAGATCGTCTAATTCATGTTGCCATCAGGGAAAAGTAGCAGATAGGCCTCTTCATTGGGAGGTAACACGAGAATTAAAAGATTTGTTGTTTGGTGAAAGTGAAATCCACAAACACTACACGCAAAATATCCGAGTCTACAATAAACTGTCCACAATCGCATCATTCAGTGCTCAAAATGTAGATTTACACAATAATGGACCATACGCTATGAGAATCTGTGGTCCCGCAACAATTAAAGCAACGACAAGTTTAATTTCAAAGAAACCATAATTCGGTGTCACTTCCGGTCCAGAAGGCACCCCTTTCGGCCACAAGCCAGATGACACCACTTCCAGTTCCAGTCATAATCACCTCATTTCCTCTGCCGCACTTTAAAAACCCACCGCCTCAACCTCACCAGCTAGTTCTGTTTTGGACTCAAACCTGTACACATCTGTACTAAAAATTCACCCATTTGCAGCCAGGATTTATCATACGGGTGGCTGTCCCAACTCTTTTTTGGGGCTCTTGTCTTACCTTTGACATACTGCTAAAGCAGGGGTGTCCAATGCGTAGATCGCGTTGCATTCAAAAATAAAATTTTTTAAACGTTAGTCTATCATATATCCTCCCTATGGCATTTGCCACTTGATTGACATACAGGGTGGCCAGTCTGAGATCTCTTTTCTTCTAACACACTGGTCATCCCGCACGCACGATCAAACGCATGAGCTGCTACAAAACTCCGGCTATCTAAGTGATCTTGTTACCCTTCCAATTTATAACGACTAAAGAAGGGATTTTAAAAAAAATTGTTGTTTATGGGCTGGATGTGGAGTTGGAAGAGGATTTTTTTCTCTCACAATGGCACAATCGAAGTGCGTTTTTCTGATCTGTCAATCTATCATTTCTTATTCTAAAGAAGGAAAATGTGGAAAGGCACTTTCGAACTGTTCATAAAAACTACAAAACTGACTTCCTTCCGAAAAGCGATCTAAGAAAGAGAAAGGAGAGGGAACTAAAATCGCAGTTGAGAAGCAATGGAAGGCGTGTCTGTCAGACTTTATCTAATGGAAAAAAAGTAAAGATTCGAGTGTTGCCCAATCCAGCGGAGTAAGAGTAGCGTTTCTTCTTCACAAATGTACTCAACTAAAAGTAAAAAGTATGGTGTAGTAAAACTACTCTTAGAAGTACAATTTTTTTAAAAAGTTACTCAAGTAAATGTAACGGAGTAAATGTAACTCGTTACTACCCACTTCTGATACTCAGTGTGTATATATATATATAATATTTAATGTAGGCCAATCAATTTGACCTGGTCATTTTAAAAGTAGCTCACAAGCCGAAAAAGTTGTGGGCACCCCTATGCTAAAGCATTCCCATACACCTTCTTGTTTTGATCTTTCAGCTCAGGATTTTTACTACATCTCTTCTTTTGGCCTCTTACTCCTTAAAGGAACAGATCACCCAAAAACAATCTGTTACTTAACGTGTAGCGTTTGTAGTGGTGATTGAGATAACGAAATGCTTTGGTAAAATAAGCGTAGGGCATTAAAGTTCAAACGTGAAGGTTCACTTTTGTGCGCTTCTCTCATTTTACAGAAGCATTTACTGTCTTGAACACGCTGACTGCCATAGTGAAAAATAAGTAAACGTCCCTGACGCCAGTGTAAAATTTATAAGCAGATTAAATGATTTTATTGTTGAGCAAAATTCACAATAAAATGTATTTTCTGTAAAAGTATTTGTCATACGGAACAGAAAATTCTTTGTGCATGCCAGCTGCCTGATAACTCAGTTGAAGTTGAAGTGAGATCCATCACAATCGAATGTTGCAGTTTTCATTTGAACTTTGTAGTGGTGAGACAGACGCTAATCGTTAAGAGATATTGAGATAGCTGGGGTTCAACACGTAATTTATTTTTGTGAAAAATACATATCATATAAAAGCTGGTGCAATGCTATTAAAAATGGTACATTTACAGAATGCTAAACTTAGAATATTTTTTTTGTGTGTTTGATTTCAATGTGTTTTTATTTTAGAATTATGTAGAGAATGCCTGCTAACTTGTGGGCTCGGAGCTCATGTGGGGAAGCCGACATTTCTGCAATTCAAATGCTGTGTAATTGGAACAGCAGGCAGGTACAGAAGTGGGCATCCGTCCATCTCAGGTGATGAAAGTTGCGCTGTGGTCAGTCTAGCTAATTGAGCTCATTAATATTCATGAGGTCGTTCTCCAAGAGTGCTGAATTTGAGGAGAATGCAAAATATGCAAAGACAGGAATTCTGGGAAAATAAGCGTAAAATTGTTAAAAGAGTGACATTGGTTATTAGAATGTAGATGTGTCAGCTTAGATAAAGTGACCAGGGTGTGTGTGTGTGTGTGTTTGTAAGAATATGTAAAACAGAGGCTTGGGACTTTAAGATGAACTTGTTTCAAAAGGAACTTAATCACTCCGACCACAGGAGGTTATTGGTTGTCCCACATTTTTGACTGATGCAGTATTTTACATATGGCAGTCAGCAAGACACCATAAATTCAAAGAGTTTTAAAAGCATTACAAGAAAGACATCATAACTGACAGAAAGAGAGAGGGTGACTGGTTTTCCCATCTACTGTCCCAACGCTCACAAGAATCACAGCTGAAGAAGTCAAAAGACCACAGAAACTGAAGCTGCCTTCTGATTTGCAGCATTTATGATTTATGTGTCCTTATCTAATATATTTATTTGTATAAAAAAACAGACATAAATAAGTAATGATTAGAATACAAGTTTGGGTATTACCTCATTCAAGTTGTCTTGATGTTTACTGACATTTAGCAATGACGGATGAGTGTTGATTTTAAAGCTGTGTTTGCTCAGACCGAGTTCCTTCAGAAGCATCGACTTGAACTTGGCTTCTGTTAGACTCTGCAGGTAGCCATTCGAGTGAGTAAAACTCAGCAGGAGTAGCCCTTGTGGTATTCTGAGGTGCAGCTCTTTCAGGGGAAGCAATCCAAAGACGGACCGACACGTCCACGAATCCTGGCAGGAACACCTCGTCAGCGAGCCGCTTCTAGTAAGCTTCTGGTAAGACATCAGAGCTGTTGAGGTATTGTTGCCTGATTGAATGTAAAATAGGCAGGTAATGGCGGACACGTGTGCGACTCAAGCTAACACTTTAGGGCGTTTCCAGTGTTAACTTGTCCACCAATATCAAAAGAACCTTACACAGTGGCTATAGAAAAGAATCCCCCCCCCTCGAAATATTCCCATTTTTTTTTGCTTTACAGCCTTAAATGTAAACACACAAACTAATATTTTTTCCAGCTTTACTTACTCAATGCCTCCTCTGATATCCAAGTGAAAGATATCACAGCTACAGTTCAGAAGAATTTTAAAAAATCAAAAACAAGAAATCCTGAGATTAATAAAGGATCACCCCCACCTCCACCCCAAATTCACTCAGGTGTCAGTGTCCCCCATTTCCATTGTGGTTACTGGCTTCCTCCCACCTGTGATCAGTTGTAATGAGTGTGATCAGTGAAGCTGTTCCTGGTCCATTCATTCCCTTCCTTGGTAGAGCAACTGACAGCAAACAGCTGACTGTGGGTGGCAAGTCACTTTCAAAAGATCTCAGGATAGAGTTGTGGACGGACATAAGGCAGGAGAGATGGAGACCAAAACATCTCAAAGGCTTCATCAATTCCAAGGAGCTCAGTAAAGTCCATCATAAAGAAGCGTTTGGTATGACTAGGACCCTCCAAACTGGATGGAAGAGCAAGGAGGAAACTGGTAAGAGAGGCTACCGAGAGGCCAATGGCCACTTTGAGGGAGTTACAGGATTTGATGGCAAAGAGTGGTCATTAATGGTGTGCAGGTGACAACAATCACACAAGCGCTCCACAATTGTGACTTGTTTCGGAGGGTCACTTGGAAAAAGTCACTTCTCATCAAAGGCCACATTAAGGGTCGTTTGAGCTTTGCCAGAATGCACCTTGAAGATTCAGATGTCAAGTGGAAAAAGGTCTTCTGGTCAGATGAGACCAAAATCAAACTATTTGGCCTCAACACCAAACGGTACACCAATGCAGCTCACCATCCACAACACACCATACCTACAGTAAAGCATGGAGGGGGCAGCATCCTGTTATGGGGGGTCTGGGGCTCTCATTAGGGTTGAAGGAAAATTGGATGGGGCAAAATATCGTCTAATTCTTGAGGAAAACCTGCTACCCTCTGCTGGAAAGTTGAAGATGGGCAGAATGTTCACCTTTCAACACAACAACGAGCCAAAGCACATAGCAAAGTGGACCACACGGTGGCTGAAGGAGAAAAAAGTGAATGTCCTGGTGTGGCCAGTCAGAGCCCAGACTGAAATCACACTGAAAATCTGTGGAAAGATCTGAAGATAGCAGACCACCAACGCTCACCACCCAATTTGAGCAAACTTGAACAGCTAAACTGTAAAGAAGAGAGGGGGGCAAATATTACACAATCTAGGTGTGCCATGCTAATGGAGAAAGGCTGGCATTAAAGCAAAAGGTGGGACAATAAAATGACATTGACATGGGGGGGGGGGGGGTGATCCTTTATTAATCTCAGTAGGTCTTGTTTTTGATTTTTAAAATTCTTCTGAACTGTAGCTGTGATATCTTTCTCTTGGATGCTAGAGGTTGCACTGAGTAAGTAAAGCTGGGAGGAAATATTAGTGTGTGTGTTTTCATTTAAGGCTGTAAAGTAAAAAAAAAAGGGAATATTTCGAAGGGGGGATTCTTTTCTATACTCACTGTACATTAAAGTGCCTTTTGTGAACACTTTTTCACAATAAGAGATATGGTTAATAAGAAAATACAAACTGAAAGTAAAATATCTGTTTAGTGATGCCATGTCATTCTTATTTCGGATGCCCACCATTCTCTATTTACAAGTGTTACCCATGAATATGCTTGCATTTGGCACTTCAGCCCTGAAGATGGTTTATGAGATCATCTTTAGATCACTTCCTGTGAGTTAGCTCGTATTTAGCAATGTGTTAACAATATTTTCGCACTAAATACGTGCATGTTGGACATTGTGATGATTAGTGACATGTGGCTTATGTGACATGAACAAACAGATTTTCTTTATGCCTGTTATGAGATTGTTTGCTGTTTATTCAGCGTTGGCCCCATTGAAGCCCACAGATTCATACACTTTGTTATTTCCATTCTCTATGAAAACACAACATCATTTTCTTGGCCATCACTACAAAGCGACGTCGAGTAAGCAACAAATAAAAACAGGAGCAGCACGTCTGGATGGAGTCTTCCTTTAAGCCTCGCTCGATTACTCCATCTACAGCAGCACTGACTGCTTTCAAACTCGGAGAATTGTTCATTTTTGTTTCTTTACTTCAAAGAGCCCAATATGAAAACATACCACAAAACCAGCTCTCTCAAAGCAAACCTGAAATGATAAATAAAGCAGGAAGGCCGACGACTTTAAAAATTCAACAATGCTTTTACAAGGGACGTTCTGAAGTTTTAGAAACAAGCACAGCGCGTTCTTTGTGAGGAGTCTCAAGAAAAATAGGACTCTCCCTATGAATTTCCTTGAAGGATAAAGAGTATAAAATCTACATGACGCTGATCCATTGACAGCCGGATTGTCAAATGAAGAGAGACTAGCGGACGTGACGGTGACAGGAGTGGCTTCGCATTTTGTGCAACTCAAACTGTCCCACAAACCTGCCCTGGTTAGGAAAATGGATGGATGAACCGATCAGTAATAAATAAAAAGGCAGGAACAGCATGTCATTCGTGCGTGAATGGGGTAAATAAAGCATTGCTGTTATACCCAAGGAGTTGGCCTTCCCATAGTCTGACATACCCACAAACCCTCTCATCTGGACTGCAGCCGAGATGAAGCTGAACTATCAAGAGATGAAAGCTTTAAATGCCAAATAAAAACCTTGTGTAACCTACAGTGTGTGCTGTCACTTTAAACCGTGCTGCCTTTGTGCCCACTTGCCAGGCTCTTTTAGGAGGCACCTACCACCAGTCCTGTCCCACCTCACTTTGACCATTTTAAGAACACACAGCTTGGTGCTTTCCCTGCCACTGAAATTTTAAATCTCGATCACCCGCCAAGTACTCCACAGCCGTCAGCTCCTTGTGGCCTCCAGCCTTAGAGGGACTTGACTTGGTTCATTAAATCACTGTGAAGTTTTGAACCAGGCACTGTGTGTCTTTATTTTACCACTAGCTGTGTAAGCCCAGGCTCCTAGAAACTATTGAAATCGTCAGAAAATAAATTGAAATTCAGAGTCGGCGGTTTCATTTTGCCAATGTGCAAGATCGACCCTTGTCTATCAGCCGCTAAGCGAGTTTGTCTTTCGTCGGTGGAGTCGCTTTCTTTCAGCTTCATGCTGTAGCCTCGTCCTTCGTCGTTCTTCCTAATCGTTAACTTGGGGCCGTCATGCTGGCTCTTTGAGTTTCATGCTGTAGCCTCGCACTTCCGGGCTGGACGGACAGAGAGACAGACAGACACACACACACACACTTCCATGCGTAGACGTTTATATATAAGACGGTGCCCTTGTTCTTAGCCCAGTGTTGTTAACACTGACTGGCTGCCAAATTGACCATCAACTTGTGCCATTCCCAATATAAGACATCAAACCAGTGTCAACAGTCTAGTAATTAGTCAGGCACTGCGATTCACTTGAGGCGAGAGCTCCAGCGATCGAGGGGTGAGGAGGCTTCAGCAGCTGCAATCCAGAAACGTGGCCTGCCTTGCATAGAAAACTTGAGAGTTGTTTCGAGACGTGAATCAGACAAGGCACTTGGGCAATAACCACTCACCCGCCAAACAAATGCATTTCTGCAATTCTCAGCCTCTTTCCAGTAATATTAATGATAATACAGAGCAAACAGCAGTACTGTAACCTCCTTCTCCTAATACAAACCTAGAAAATGTCAACTTGGCACAACACTCAGCTGCACTCAAGGACTCGGGCTTACTGCACACTAACACCGATAGCTCTGAAAACACTGCTAAAATTCTCAACTTTTCTGTCCATCCCAGCATTCTTAGATTATCACTTCTTTCGGCTGCTCCCTTTAGGGGTCACCACAGCGGATCATCATCTTCCATATCTTTCTGTCCTCTGCATCTTGTTCTGTTAATTCTTAGATTGGCCTGCGCCACCACCACCTACTCAAAGCTTCATGAAGCTCCAACATTGATGGACTGAAAGCCAGAAGTCTACGTGACCATCATCATCAAGTCCTTCCATGAAAACCCTAAATACAAAGAGGACTTTTTGATTTATGTTAGGTAGATTGCCCAGAGGGGACTGGTCAGGCGGTCTCTTGGTCTGGAATCCCTGCAGATTTTTTTTTTTTTTTCTCCAGCCTCTGGAGTTTTTTTTTGTTTTTTCTGTCCACCCTGGCCATCGGACCTTACTTATTCTATGTTAATTAATGTTGACTTATGTTTATTTTTTATTGTGTCTTCTATTTTTCTGTTCTTCATTTTGTAAAGCACTTTGAGCTACATTTTTTTTTAAATGAAAATGTGCTATATAAATAAATTTTGTTGTTGTTGTATCACTGAAAAGTCAAAAAACACAAACTTTTTCTTTTTGACATGCGTGATTTATCAACAAGAGTGAAGTTTGTTAAAACAGGAAACGGACTGGAGGCTCCCTGGACAAAGGATCTGTGTTGGTAACCTAAAGGTTGACGGTTCAAATCCTGGCAGTGCCAGAAGGAATCCAGGGGGCTCCAGACAAATAGCTGACCCCAAGCTTCTCTCCTTCTGTGCCTTTGGAGAATATGCTGGGGCAGGAAAAAAATGACAAATTCCTAAAGCAAGAAACTGCACATAACAAATAAAGTGAATTATCATTATTAACATTAATGCTTAAAAAAACATGGAAAACAAAACACACCTGGAGAAACTGCTAAAGCAGACTTCTTAGTACCTGCATATAGAGTCGATCTGCAGCCTTTACATGGTACAAAGGGGCACAAGGTGGCCAAAGACTTCTAAAACTCCAGCTGTGTAAGCCTTACAGCCTGGCGTCCTAGAAACTACTGAAATGTCAGGTAATTGAAAGGAATTACTCTCTCTCCTCGGAGGTTTCGTTTTGCTGACGTGCTTTCATCACTTGTGTTATTGACAGCTAAGCAAGTTTCTGTTTCCTCTGAGGCGGAGCCCTCACCCCGACTCCACCTCTCACTTCAGGGCCGGACAGACAGACACACACACTTCCATGCATAGACGTTTATATACAAGACTAGCTGTGTAAGCCCGTGCTGTAAAAAGACCAGGGTCCTACAAACTATTGAAATCTTCAGGAAAAAAAAAACTAAAATGTACAGATGTCAGGAAATTAAAAGGAACTCTTCTGGGCATCCCTCTCTTCAGAGGTTTCATTTTGCCAACGTGCTCGCCTCACTTCTGTATTAGCGACTAAG
>JANRMT010062841.1:1398183-1420011 GCA_026402145.1 Polypterus bichir lapradei | reverse complement strand
CTTCAGAGGTTTCGTTTTGCCGACGTGCTCGCCTCACTTCTGTATTAGCGGATAAGCGAGTGACTCTCTCTTCGGATGTTTCATTTTGCCTATGGGCTCGCCTCGCTTGCGTATCCTTGGAGGTGGAGCCCATACCCTGACTCCACCTCTCACTTCCGGGCTGAACAGACAGACAGACAGACACACACACACTTCCACACATAGACGTTTACGTACAAGATATAAACTGGAGTCCTACCAAAATTAACACTGAAGTGTTTCTGATGTGACTTGGAGTCAGGAACATGGCAAAGGTGGGCGATGTCTCCAAAGATAACAATAAAGGAGGCAAGGAGTTTAACTGGCCAGACCAGTAGAGACTCACCCCTAACAACTACTTGTGGGCTTCAGTCTGGCTAGACTGCCTTAACAGTTCAAAATATACAGAAATGTCCAAAACGTATCAAAAATATCTCACAAGGAGGGGGATAACCGCAAAACTTGACACTGGCAGTGAGCACTGCAAGAACTGAAGCCAAGCCTCTAGAGCTCTAAGGCAGCCGTGCTACCCACCACACTACCATTCCACCTCAGAAAGACTTCGTCAATGTAGCGCCTTTCAGAGTAAAACATCAGAAGGTTTTCAGAAAGTATAAACAAGGTAAAACCTAAAAATAATGTAATTAACATTCTAATGACTGTCTCCTTTATCATACGACGCCTCACAGAGCAGCACAAGATAATAGCACTCAGTACCTTATTAAAATGAAGCTGCCATTTCCATTGTACTCGGCTTAGTTTGGAGAGACGGCAGCACGTGGACCAGGCCCTGCTGTGCCTTTGTGTTTGTCAGTGAAAGAGGAGACGAGTGCCAGACGTATGGGAGACAGCCAATGCGTTACCGTGGTTACGTTGCCCAGGTTTGGAGCTCGTATTTTAAAACTCCAACTTTTGGAAGGCCTTTTACGGAGCTCATCTCTGGCACACCATGTCTCTCTCGTCCCAAGGCTGTAACACAGCAACATCATGTCTGATCAGCGGGAATTCAAAAGCCTCATTCCTTTCTCACAGCCAGTTATTAACTAACCAGAGCTGGTCCTCTTATAGTGCCTTGACAAAAGCTGCCACAGTTCTTTCCTTGATGATTTTTTTTATATCTATTAAATAGGTCGTGAGACAAAATTTCATTGTAATGAATTTCAATATAAATACTGCCAGTATGAAATGTGGCTTAGTGTGGTGTATTGCATGGCCTTAGCGCATGGCTGAAACGAAACACAAAGGTAAAGCAAAGCAAAACATCTCTCATGGAAAGCAAGGGATTTAAAAATGTGACTGAAACTCTACAACTACGGTACAACATGGCAGCCTGACAGCACTTGGGCACAACTGTTAAAATACCATCTGCATGAGAACACTGAGAACATTCAGCCCAACAAGCCTGTCCATGTCGAGAGCTGAAGGTCACTAAAGTCCTGCTCCCCACCACGCTACCTGATCATTTATTATTCCATGTGTCTCAGGTTCTTGGTGTGAAGAAAACTTTCGAACATTTGTGTGAAGGCCCTGTGTTCTTGTAGAACTGAATTTAAAGTAATGGCCTGGATCCACTGGACAAATTCCCTTCATTAGTTTAAACGCTTCAGCCATGTTACCTCTTAATCGCCATTTGCTTAAACTGAAAAATGTCCCACTTTTTCAAATAAGGCAGACGTCCAGCATAATGCCACCTGAGGCAAGGTACATTAAGCCCCCCGCACCCACCCCAATATCCTTACTAGGAACAGCTGGAAACAAGTAAGCCACATACAAATATTCCCACAATACTGTAATAAGAATATAAGTTTAATGTCACTGTGCTCTGTACAAAAATTATTTTATAAATCCACTCACATGTACAGGCCAAAGTTAGCACACAGGGGTTCTCAGCAAGCAACAACAACAACAACATTTATTTATATAGCACATTTTCAAACAAAAAGTAGCTCAAAGTGCTTTACATAATGAAGAAAAGAAAAATAAAAGACAAAAGAAGAAATTAAAATAAGACAACATTAGTTAACATAGAAAGCATAGGACAAGATAGACAAAGACAGCTGGAGGAATGGATAGTCAGCCTAAAGACAGGTGTGTACTATTCTGTCCTCTGATAACAGTCAGCACAAAATCTTCCTTCCTTGTTTGGAAATGGACCATTTACCTAAGTGGGGGTCTGCACGTGGAGAAGACAGTATAAAAAGACTTGGACAGCAGCCAAACACTTTGAAGCCAACGGACGGATGGGTGATAACGTCATCCGTCCTGAAAAGCCTTCCAGCGCAGCGACCAAAAATGGCAGACTGCATAGATCAAGATCCCACCTTGGTGTTTGTCTTGCTATGGCTTCCCGTCTATAATGCCGCGTAAATCGTCAGTAAAGAAATCTAAGTTATTTTCTTTTATGTGATTTTTACCACCGTATCACTATGGGAGGGATATCGCCTTTTAATATCATATCTATATAGTTTTCGGTTACTTAAAATGCTGCAATTATAAAAGATTCCAACTAGGGAGCTATGGCCCCTAAAAGGAACAAATATAATACAGGATTATACAGGGTGAGCCAAAAAGAAGTACCACACTGCCCTATAAAACAATGTTAATGACAGAGCAGAGATGCAAATAGAAAAAAACTGAAGAGCGCAAGACATTTTTAAAGAAAAAGAAAAGAAGATCTGATCTCAGGTGAAGAAGCACTGGGCGTGACGAGGATGAACAGGATTAGAAATGAGGATATTAGAGGGTCAGCTCAAGTTGGACGGCTGGGAGACAAAGTCAGAGAGGCGAGATTGCGTTTGTGTGGACATGTGCAGAGGAGAGATGCATGCTGGGTATATTGGGAGAAGGATGCTAAGGATAGAGCTGACAGGCAAGAGGAGAAGGGGAAGGCCTAAGCGAAGGTTTATGGATGTGATGAGAGAGGACATGCAGGTGACGGGTGTGACGGAGCAAGATGACAAGGACAAGAAGATATGGAAAAAGATGACCTGCTGTGGCAATCCCTAACAGGAGCAGCCAAAAGAAGAAGAAGAAGAAGAAGAAGATCTCAGGTGAAGAAGCAGATTACTTCTCATCAGTACAATGAGAGGAGTATAAAGCACATAAAGTACATTCACACTCTGATGTTGAGCTGTGAAAGGCATCTGTACTTGGAGGAACCTTATTATGTGGCACTATGCCACAGCAGTTCTGATGTTTCTCGGTCTCATCCTGGTATCACAGATGAATTGTGTGTTAATGAAATGGTTAACAAAAGCAGCTTTATTCTCACTGGGTGCCTTTACTGCAATATGGGTGCAGTCAATTACTTTGATTACTTCAGGTCAGGTTGGGGAGCAGACACTGGTACAGCGCATTGCCACACTCACCACACATCAAAACAGCTCAGAATCCTGGTTGGCAGCCCCCCAGGCAGACACACACACAGACAAAGAAAATGGTATGGGACATTACGAAAACCAGAAAGTGTTGCAAATTGCTTTTTTAAGTTGACCTGCACACCCACACCATATGGAAACTGAATGTTGAGCCTCATCAGTCAGTTTAAATCTTATGAAGCTGAAGCTTGGCTTAGATAATCAGTCAGTCCCTTCAGGTACAGGGCCTGTTGCTAGAAACACAGCCATAGTTAAAACCAGGATGTGAACAGATAGAGCCCGATTTCAGGAAGGGAGTCCTTCTGATGCCAGCCTGAATTTGGCTACTAGTTTGGGGAGAAATAATCTAAGTTAGCAAGCATTGCAAGTACAAGTCAAATAAATGTATCTCTGTGGCATTAAGGAAGCATTAAGTAAAATGCAAAATAAGGAACTTCGCTAAAAGTTGAAGTTTGCAGTTGCTGAGCCTAATAAGAAGTTGCTGAAGCAGAGCTTGTGAAATCAAGCAGGCAGTTGGGTTGAGTTAGCTGGCATCGGCATCGGAGTGAAGACCTGAAGTTTTTAGAAAGAGGAACTTATGCATTCTGTAACACTAAAGAACATTAAGTGTTTGAGGTTCCGTACACAGATAACATACCATTCGTTTTCAAATAATATTGCATTAGTGCGACGATGTTTTCTGATTGGTACTATTCAGGTCATAAAATGATTTCTTCAAAATGTCACATATATTTGTCTTTTTTGCCCGGTGCTGCATTGACATCATGCATCAGAAGGTGTGAGTTTATTCAGTGTGGCAGGAGCACGCAGGTGGCCGGCTGCTTGACTTGGTGGCGATGAATGCACATGTATTGTACATGGCATGCACGGGGACCACTGAGAAAAGAAGAGTGTTCAAAGCTCACCTTGCAGAGGAGCTTCGTCATCGCTTCTTACAAGAAAAGCCGATGGATAAAGCAAAAGAGGATGCAACATCAACAAGCTTCTGTTCCAAGACAGCTGCTCCCCTCAGCCCCTTCAGTGTAATAGTAACATTGCAACAGGTACACATGTCGTAAACGTAGAAAGGACGGTCCTTGGGTGTGTGAGAACTGTTAACATTTAAATCTGACCTCTCTGTACTATTCTGTCCTCTGCATGTCCTGGAGTACAAAAGAAACAGCACAGTGCACCAAATTATGGAGACTGCATGGGCAAGATCGAAAAGAAAGAAAAAAAAAAAAAAAAAAAAAACGCAGTCACTGATTACAAATACAAGATGTTATGCAAATGAATATGAATAATGTTGCATCTGTGCCACAGTGTTTTCTGAAATGTACTATACAGGTCATAAAATGAGCTATTCCAAATATCATATATACCTATGTCTCTGTTTTTTAGTCAGTGTGGCTTTGACATCATGGACCATACGGTGCATACTAATTCAGCGTGAGCAGGAACACTCAATAAAACTGATACAGACTCAAATCAAATGTATGTTTTTATTGTGTAATATTAACAATAAGAGCAGCTCACTACTCAAAATGGTAAATTTCCCGGGGAGATGGTTTGAAACTCACAACCTTTGGCAGTTCTAACCACAGCACCACGGAAGCTGTCGTATTATACTTGCACCTTTTGTGAAAGTGTTTATTTGATATTTGGACTTTAGGCTTCACACATTAAATGCTTCATGTCTACATTTTGTCATTTATTACTAAAAAATGAACAACGTTTCCGTTTTAACAATGTGTTTACATAGATTGTTGTAGACTCAAAACACGCATCAAATTATTTGCCCTTACAATTCTGGGTAGCTGCCTCCCAGATACTCAATCATGGCAAGAACTGGGAGAACTTCTTGCCTGTTCTGAGGTGGTGGGGGGGTGGGGTGGTATAGCAGGCTGCTTGGGCTTATCAATGCATTTAGAAGACAAAAGACACTGACGGAGAGGTGCGAAGGGATTTAAGGTGTGCTGGATTTACAAGTTTTTTTGTAGGCTCTGGTAATTCTAGTGTTAAGCAGCTTGCTGTGACGGGGTGCTCCCTCTTCATGAAGAGAAATAAAGACATGTGGTTAAGCTTCTGCCTGCCTGATTTATTGATAAAAGACAAATTATTCCAAGGTAAATGTAATTTCTTCCACAAGTTCCAAGAGAATTGCTCTGAGGAGCCTAAATTGCTCAGACATCAGTCATTTTCAGGGGCAAAAGAAATCCTGCTGGACCCTAAAAGCTCATTTTCCTTATATATGACCATTCGCTTTGTCATCAAGTATTGCCGAACAAGCCATGTTGAGTCAAACTATTAGGTTATAAATGGGGGTACAGAATGAGAATCAGAGCTTTGTGTACCCATCACCAACAGATTTTGTTCTTGTGATATGAAAGTATTAAAAGTTTGTGCCACTTTCCATATTCCAACCTATTAAACAATCAGTCAGAGATGAATGACGGCAAAGAGACATAAGAAAGGAGGAGAGGTGAGGAACTGACAGATGAGCTTGTGAAATGAACAGACAGCAGCACTTGATCCAAAGGTTGAAACCAAAATAACAGGTGCAGGATAAGAAGCTGACGATTTTCACGGTGCTACGAAGGGCAACAGGATACGGTGGTAGCATATGTAGTGCCGTGGCAGTGCCATATGTTAAATACAGTTTCAGAGGCCATGAATAACCTCTGGGTGCCTCATTGTACGTTTTTCCCTTTGTGGCATACGCTGAATCTAAATCTGTACCAGAGGTGCAAGGAAGATTTTGCATTAAGTTTAACACACCTTGGCAAGGAAGAATTCCTTCTAATCACCCAACTTCGAAAGGGTTTACTGACTTTTGCTGATGTGTGCTTTGCAAATGCTGTCTGTTGAGAGTTTTTGGTCTGTTTTGTGGTGTGGTGTGAGATTTAAATTAAAAAAAATTACATTTTGCTCTTAAAAACTTGGGTTTTGTTTGCCGCTAAGGAACCGTGTGGGAATTTTTAAACATTTTTTTTTCCCTTTAGAAGGGTTTTTTTGCTTTTTTTTTCACCTGCACAAGAGCAAAAGTAGCTGGGTGTTTGGAGGTGCACTTGGAAAAGTTCCTTGTACTTGTTCTTGTTATCTGTATTTGAATTAGCATCGAGGAGGCAGGGTAGAAAGCAGCAGTAACTGATATCGGCATTTGTAAGTAAATAACCGCCTCGTCGTAACAGCGATTCCTTAGATTAAAGGAAAGGGAAAAAAAGGCCGCATCTGACTTCAAAGCAGTAAAAGGTGAAGGCTCAGCAGTTCGCAGGTAAGCGGCCAGCGTTAAGACGCCAATCAGGCACAAGGGGCTGTAGTAGCAAATAAGGTAGTAAAATTTTATTTATTTTAGATTAAACAGTCCTTAGTGGTCCAGAGGTAGAACAGTTAAGGGGGCGACAGCATAAGGGTTCATTAATACGGGGGAATACAAACAGTGCAAGTGAAGAGCTTGTAAGTAAGAGGAGCGCAAAGTTAAGAGAAGAGACAGAGAAAAGTAAAGTGAACCTCATAGAAAGACAAATAGCAGGCAGCTGAGAGGGAGAACAGGACAGGAGCTTAAGGGAAAAAGGTGTAAAATATCTGGAGCAGATCTTAGTGTTACCATTTACGTTAAGGAGCAGCTGAAAGAAGAAGAAATTTAATTTTAAGGAAAAAAAAAGTTAAGGCAGTTTACTAATCCCAAATCAAATTTTAATAATGAGGCCAGTGCAATGCAAGTCCTGTTGGATGTTGGACTTTTTAGATGATGGTTTGGAAGAGCCAGTTGTCTATGAGGCCTACATCTGCAAGAGATGCCAGCTGATCCAGCTCCTCGAGCTCAGGGTCGCTGAACTGACCTGCATTGTAATAGAGAATTGGCCGACTTGGCCCAGGTGTCCTTTAGAGAGATAGTGTGCACCCCCCAAAGTGGCGCGGGAGGAGATTCCAAACCAGACAGGTAGAAATAGGTGGGTCACGGTCACAAGGCGTAAGGTAAAGGGTGCACACTGTCCGGGGGTATCAACCCTGGAATTAGAAGAGTCAAACCGTTATCATGTCCTTGAGGAGCTGGACGGTGTCTCTGATAATTCTGAGGTGGTAGGCAGGGATGAGGAGCCCCAATGGGCCACCTCAAAACCAGTTCCCATAAAGAGAGAGGAAGTGATAGTTGGGGACTCAATCATTAGGGGGATTAAAGCGCAGGTGTGCTCCAGAGAGAGAGAGTCTTGCACGGTGTGTTGCCTTCCGGGAGCGCAGGTGGGAAACCTCCCTGGAAGGGTGGATAGGCTCTTGGCCAGAGCGGGGGTGGATCCAGTTGTCATTGTCCATATTGGAACAAATGACATACATAAGGGTAGTCTGTCAGTTCTGCGATCCAAATTCAAAGAGTCAGGTGCCAAGCTGAGGAACAGAACTGACAAGGTAGTCTTCTCCGAAGTTCTGCCTGTGCCACGCGCCAGTCCAGGTACGATTGAGGAGATTAGAAGGCTTACCGCGTGGCACAAATTTTAGTGCAGGGTAGAAGGGTACGGGTTTATGGGGCATTGGGACTCCTTTTGGAACAGATGGGACCTGTTCTGCCGTGATGGATTACATCTGAACTGGAGGGGCACCGATGTATTGGGGGGGGTGGGGGGGGGGGGTATTTGTAAGCTAGCCGGGGATTGGGGGGCAGACCAGGTTTAGATCTATACATGGAAGAACAAACAATAGTATAGAAATAAAAATGCATAGTAATGTCAATTCTAAGCAAACATTTAAATGTAGAAGGAGTAACACATTAAAAATAGCTTCCTTAATGCTAGAAGTATCAAAAATAAGGTAAGTGAGTTACAGTTGTATGTAGCAGAGCATAATTATGATATTATAGCAATAACAGAAACCTGGCTAAATAACAAAGATGGGGATGAGTGTAACACTGAGGGATACACATTATTAGGAAGGATAGACAGAACAGAAAAGGAGGTGGGGTTGCTGTTTATGCCAAACAGAATTTAAATGCAAGTCCTCTTCAGTTGGACGATGAGCCCCATCTTAGTGAGGACATGTGGCTTCGCCTGGAAAACATTAGGGAAAGAGGTCTTATTTTAGGAGTGTGTTATAGACCACCCAATTCAGACAGTAACTACAACACACATCTGTTTAGAAATATCAAAAAGGCAAGTTTACAGGGAGATATTAGAGTCATAGGGGAGTATTTAGAAGTAATCAGTCACTGTTTTCTAACACAACATGTTAAAGCACCAACACGGGCTGAAGCCTGTCTGGATTTAGTATTCTGTAATAATCAGGATAGAATTGAGGGTGTAGAGGTGATTGGACCACTAGGGTCACGTGACCAGAATGTCATACAATTCTCAGTATTTTGTAAGAGTGCAGATGCAAAGACTACAATTGTGAAGTTGAACTTTGGTAGGGCTAATTTTGAGCAGATGCGACAAAGTCTAAGTAGGATAGACTGGGATAAGACAGTCAAGGAGCAGTGGAACAGGTTTAAAAATGTTTTACATGTAATGCAGGGCAGATACATACCTAAATTTTGAATTAATAGGAAACTACAAAAAACTCCACGGTGGATTAATAAAGATTTAAAAAAAGAAGTTGCAAAGGAAAAAACTGCTTTATAAGGCATATAAGACTAATGACTGCAAAGTGAATCGTAGAGAGTATGAGAACATGAGGACAACCATTAAGAAGGAGATCAGGGAGGCTAAAAGACAGTTGGAGAGGAATAGAGCAGATAAGGAGAAAGACGATCCTAAGAGATTCTTTCAGTATTTTAGTAGTAAAAGAACAGTCAAGGAGGAGGTGAAGTGCATCAGGAATAGTAAAGGGGAATTAAAAGATACACACAGCGAAATAGCAGATGCCCTAAACTTACATTTTTCTGAGGTGTTTACAAGTGAGCAAGTGGATAACCTCAGAGCAGTAACAGGGACTACTAAGGAGGTACTGAGGGATTTGGAAATTGTAGAGGGAGAAGAGCTGCTCAGATTAAATAAGATGAAATCAAACAAATCACCAGGACCAGATAAGATTTATCCTCAAGTTCACAAGGAGGCTAGTGAGTACAGATATAAACCCTATTTTTAGGAAGTCACTGCGCACTGGAGAGATTCCGAAGGACTGGAAAATGGCAAATATCATCCCATTATATAAAAAGGGTGACAGGGCAGATCCAAGCAACTATAGGCCAGTAAACGTAACATGCTTCACAGGAAAATTATTGGAAGGAATTATTAAGGATAAGATTGAGCAACACATGGCAAGGACAGGAGTTATTAGAAACTGTCAGCGTGGAGTCAGAAGAGGGAGGTTGTGTTTTACTAACATGTTGGAATTCTATGAGGAGGCAACAAAAGGAGACGATCAAAGTGGAGCAGCTGAGATTATTGATCTGGACTTTCAGAAAGCATTTGATGAGGTGCCACATGAGAGGTTGGGCATCAAACTAAAAGAAGTGGCAGTTCAGGTGGGTGCAGAATTGGCTCAGACACAGGAAGCAGAGGGTGATGGTGTGAGGAGCCTCATCAGAACTGGCCGATGTTAAGAGTGGTGACCAGCAGGGGGCAGTGCTAGGGCCGCTGCTATTTTTAATAAATATAAATGAGTTAGATAGGAATATAAGGAACAAGCTGGTGAAGTTGGCAGATGATACCAAGCTAGGTGGATTAGCAGATAATTTGGAATCCGTTATATCATCACAGAAGGACCTGAACAGCAGAAAGGCTTGGGCAGATTTGTGGCAGATGAAATTTAATGTCAGTAAATGTAAAGAATTTCAGGCAAGAAGTAAAAATGTTAGGTTTCAATGCACAATGGGAGATCTGAAAATTGAGAGTCCACCTTATGAAAAGTATTTAAGAGTCACAGTGGACTCTAAGCTATTGACTGGCAGACAGTGTTCAGAAGCCATTAAGAAGGCTAACAGAATGTTAGGTTATATAGCACGATGTGTGGAGTACAAGTCCAAGGAGGTTATGCTCAACCTTTATAATGCACTGGTTAGGCCTCATCTTGAGTCCTGGGTGCAGTTTTGGTCTCCAGGCTACAAAAAGGACATAGCAGCACTAGAGAAGGTCCAGAGAAGAGCAACTAGGCTGATTCAGGGGCTACAGGGGCTGAATTATCAGAAGGCTTAACACATGGCTCAAATCTTGGTGCAGGGTAGAAGGGCAAAAGACTTAAAGAGCTGAGCCTTTACAGTTTAAGTAAAAGAAGATTAAGAGGTGACATGATTGAAGTGTTTAAAATTATGAAGGGAATTAGTCCAGTGGATCGAGACGGTGACTTTAAAATGAGTTCATCAAGAACACGGGGACACCGTTTGAAACTTGTTAAGGGTAAATTTCGCACAGACATTAGGAAGTTTTTCTTTACACAAAGAACGATAGACACTTGGAATAAGAGACTAAGTAGTGTGGTGGACAGTAAGACATTAGGGACTTTCAAAACTCGACTTAATGTTTTTTTAGAAGAAATAAGAGGACAGGGCTGGTGAGCTTTGTTGGGCTGAATGGCCTGTTCTGGTCCAGAGTGTTCTAATGTTCTAAACGGCCATCAACGGGTTGCGTGAAGGTCGGGTTTGTTGGAGCACTGAGAACTGCAAGAATACCAGAAAATACCAAAAGGGTGAGAAAGGCTGCAGACACTCCAACACGATGGCGGTCGGCAGAGTTAAACATTTGCAAGTGGAAAGTTCACTGAAATCTTCAGCAAGATCTACTCTGTCACCTGTAGAAAATACAAAGTGTGCACGCATTGTTTTTGGAGTAGTTTAGTGCTTTTTGTTTTACTTGGTTAATTGAATTGTCACAAGCAAACTGAGGAATGCTAAACTATTTGAGAACTCAGTCTGCACATATGTGGTTCACATCCACTCAGTAAGAGACAGAGAGGGTAAGCGGTTGGGAGCAGCCGATGATAGCTTGGTGCCACACCCACCACACGACGAGCCACCTGGATTGGCATCCGAGTGCAGCAGGTGACACCTCAGCACCACACTGGAACAGCTTGAGGCTGGAGAGCCAGTCCTGTCTCTCTATTATAATAAAAAACCATGGGGTCAAGACGTGCTCTTCTTGGAAAGACACTTTGATGTCCCGAGAGACTAGACTTTACAACCTTTGGAAGCAAGACACGTGAGATGGTGACTTTTGCACGTCACGCCCTTCTGACAAACAATTTCAAACAATTTTACAGACATCTAACCTCTGAGTTGTTGGAATGCTTTTGGCAGACACACTCTTAAAAATTTTACACGTTCTAAGAATTCATAAAGATGTTCAAAAACATTTGTGCGATACACATGCAGAGCAAGTTAAAGAATATGAAAGTAGTAAAATTCAAAAGTATCAAAAAAAAAAAAAAGATTGAATTAGCGCAAACAAACAGAAATTATTACTCAGTGAAATAACGGAACAGCAAAAAGAGATCGAATATATGGACATGGGTGATATGACAGAAGTACGTAAATATTGTAAGGCTGTAAAGTTTAAGTCAGAGACTTGTAGATCAGCTAATTCGTGTTGCCATCAGGGAAAAGTAGTTTTTCTTTCCAATGAAGAGGCGTATCCATGAGAAATAAAAGATTTGTTGTTTGGTGAAAGTGAAATCCGCAAACATTACAGGCAAAATATCCGAGTCTACAATAAAGTTTTCACGATAGCATCATTCAGTGCTCAAAATGTAGATTTACACAATAATGGACCATACGCTATGACAATCTGTGGACCCGCAACAATTAAAGCAACGACAAGTTTAATTTCAAAGAAACCACAATTCGGTCAGGTGTATATTTATGATCACGGAGAAGCGATGCAACAAAGAATCAAAAGACAATTCCCTTGAAAACAACAATCTCTTTAAATTGTATATCCGGATAACCAAACCCGGGGGTGGGCAAGCGAAGCAAGCAGGGGACGGAGACCCCTAGTAGTAAAAAAAAAAAAAAAAAAAACACAACACTTGGCATCATGTTGGTGCTCATATTGTTTTAAACTCTGGGAATTTCAGATGAGGAACACTCAGCCTGTACTGTTTCAGTTTAAAGCCCCACGTTCTCCCCGTGTCCGTGTGGGTCTCCTCCTGCAGTCCAAAGATCCGCAGCTTAGGTGGGCTGCCTAAGCTAAACTGGCCCCCGTGTGTGTGTGTGAGTTCACCCTCTGATGGACTGGCACCCTGACCAGGGGTTGTTCCTGCCTTGCACCTGATGATTGCTGGGATAGGCTGCAGCTGCCCTGCCACCCTCCTCAGGGTAAACGGGTTTGTAAAATGGATCACCTTAACAATACGTTTGTTTGAGGCTCATGGGAAACACACGACTTAAAAGGAACCAAAAACATTTACTTGACTTTGCTACACAGCCATTGCTATTTGTCTCTGTATGACTCCTCTGTCATTATGGTGATAATCGGGGCCAACAGCTGTGTGGTTTTCACACCAAATAGGGCTTGGGTTGAAATTGTTTGGGGGGGGGGGGGCACCATTGTTTAGCTCAAGGATTCTTCACCTTTTTTGAGTCATGGACCTCTTTAAGAATCTGATGAATGCTATGGGCCCCCTTCCCCAGGAATATTCACATAAACACAACTTTGCATACAATGAATAGAATGTACTTTAATTATCAAGATTGGATTGTCTCATACGTATATGACATACATAAAGTGTTATTAAACAGTAAATAACCAAAAAAAAAAAAAAACACTCATTTTTATGCAAAAAGTAACGGCCACTCATTATAATTGTGCAAATTCACACAGATCTACTACGTTTTCAATTACCATTACTACTACATCTGCACTAAATCAACAGTACCGGGCTGCATAGTGAATATAAATGTTCATTTTTATCTGACCCTCACAGCCCACCCATGGACCTCAGGTTAAGGACCCCTGGTTTAACTGGCGTGCAGTAGGTTTTCTCTTTTACTTTGACCCGAAGACCCAACACCCCAAACGTGTCAATAACGGCAATACTCCAGGGGGGCTTTAACAATGTCAATGATCTGGGCTGGTCCACAGCACCATTAGGTGGGCTTTCTGCGATCTCCTTGGGTCTCAGTAAGGCACTGATGTACTAATTTGGGTCCTCAGATTGCAAATGTAGAGAGAGAGATTAAACAAAGACACCTGTGAGACGTTCACCACCACTGGCATCGCATAGGGGGCTTCGGCGGGCACTGGCACGCATATTCAGCTCGGAGCCTTCCGTTCTAACACGCCAAGTCTTTTTCTCCTTTTCAAGGGATGTCATTCAGAACACGTGTGGACCGAATTAGGGGATGGACATGAGTAACCCTTAAACAGCCTGACGAATCGTGAAAACGCGTTCATTTAAAAAAATGCGGCGTTAAGGCGCAGAAAGTGCCAGTCTGATCAAACCTGAACTCGTCATTTCGTTTCAAATATCTGGGCAGAGAGGAGCAACCGAAACTCTTTAAGCCTAAGCCTAACCACAGCAACAGAGAATGACATCCTTAGACAGGTGCAGCTTCTGAAAAACAACACGGAACGTGTGACCCACCAAAGCAGCCTAGGGGGTCCTCATCACAACCGCATCTCACCTGAGCAAGACCTTCAAGACGACGTCGGTGACTCGCTCGCACTTACCTTAAGGGACGTTTAGCTCCGAAAAAGGCCGTAGTGCTACAATCACATGTAGAAAACGCCTGCCATTTTTGTTAATATTACTTTGTTTTTTCTAACTCAAGAATATACACAATCCTGGCGAGCACCCCCGAAGTCACGTCGACTGCCGACTCATGGGCGCCGCCATCTTGTTCAAATTAAACTTTATTGAGCGACTGCGGTGAGAAGAACGGAGCACGAGGACGAGCACGAATGTGAGCGCGAGCGCGAGCACGAGCTGGTCATGACGTTTCAGCGATGCTCTCTGTCTCCTCCCTTTGGCTGAGTTATTTGAATTAATAATAGCGGTATGTTTTATTTATATAGCGCCTTTGCCATAGTCAAAGCGCTTCAGTAAAACACTTCGCTACATTATTTAGAAATGAGACATAAATTCATTTCTAAAGATTTTTTGAAGATTTCAACAATGCACTGCGTGACGAGTGCAAAGGGACCAAACGGCCACCGAGTCTCGTACTTGAATGCGTGGCTCTATTAGATAAGAAAAAAAAAGTCACGATTTCAGAGTGCCAGCAAATGTCCCTCGATCTATGAGTTCTCCTCCCGCTTCTCCCTCAGTTATATAATCCCACTTTGGGAGCCTTGCCGTTGCCTTGACAACGACTCTTTAAGCCTTCAGACTGATTGTTTCAAGTAAAACGGACCTCCGCGCAAATTAGAGCGACCCTCCTCCGCGAGACGTCCACCTGCAGCCCTGACACTCCTGCACCCGCCCCTCCACCCCGTTCTCGGGCAGGCGCACACGCAGGCGCACAAACACACACGACATTTTAACATCCAGCCAAAAATAGAACCCACCGATCCCGGGGTTTAAGTTATCAACACGGATCATGGAGAGAAAGAAAGAAAGAAAGAAAGAAGAGGAGGAGAGCGAGAGGGAGAAATTCGAGCTATTGGACATGATGGAGGAGTGAGAGGGAAGGAGGGGAGTAACTGGACGGGACCAGGGTATGAGCCGCCGAACGGGAACGGCTCCTCTAGACGTCGACTGAAAGACACCCGACATGCCGACTGGGAAGAGCTGGGACTTGGGGGGGAAAAAATAAATAAATTAAAAACCCGATGACAATGACGGCTGAATAAGCGACTTGTTTAGAGTCCCAGTGACAGTATGCGATGAATCAGCAACCTTGTCATTTTATATAGCGCCTTTTATAGTGATAACATGTGGTAAACCAGCAAACCAGCGTCTTTTATACTGATTAAAGACGCTATGTAAAGCGTTAAAGGCAAAAGCTAACAGTTATCAAGGACTTGAGGTATTCTATATAATCAATATATTGCATAATTAAATATTGACAATCATATTCATAATAATAATACATTTTATTTATATAGCGCCTTTCCCATGCTCAAGGCACTTCACAGAGTTTAAGATAGAACGGCAGGGTATACAGTATATAGCATTGTACAAACCAGATAAATAAAGAAGATTAAGACAAGAAAGTGTAGAATTTAAGCGAGTTTTGCAAAAAGTGTTGTTAGCAGGGAGGAGCGGCTACAGCATGCGTGCGCCAGCATCCCCTCCCAGCTTTCATCAGTAAAAATCAACAGTCACAGCATCCCAGTAGAGCGATTTGATGGCCCCACCCCATTAACCAAGCTGTGTGATCAGGTGACCCCACCCAGTACCCCAGATGCATGAACAGGTGGCCCCGCCTCCTTCGAATCTACATAAAGGCTACAGGGCAGATACCTGGCAGAGGTGCCTAATTACATGTACAACACAAAATAAACAGTAAACACAACATTAAAGAATTAGATAAAAAAAACAACACAAGGACTGAATCAACAAAGAAAACTGCAGCCCTGGCTGAAAGAGGACAGTTGTACCCCTCTTAATGTTGTCCTTTTTGCTTTACATTAATATTGTTTTAATATATTTTGCTAATAAATCAGAATACAATGAGGTCCACTGTTTGTGTTTTGGTGGGCCAGGCCTTTCACAGCCCTGCTCTTCCTTTTTGCGTTTTAGATGTAGAAGCCTTTACCACTTTATTGTGTTGGGCCCGTACTGGCCGAGGGCCTGCTACTTGACAGGGGGGATTTCCTGTAAACAGTGGGTGGTCCTTTGTGGTCATGGAGAAATACAATTGAAAACACTTCTATCCTGATGTTCGAGGAGTGTCATCCCCAGCAGAGCCAAACACTGGGGTCCATCTTTCTGTCTCATCATTAGAGGACCACATAGTCCTGTTCTTGTCCCACATTCTCCTTCCTCCATCATAAGATCAAGTCAAATTATTTCTGTATTTACACAGGTGGAGCTTTCACTGAGGACCACACAAGGAGTCAGCAGCCAAGTGATAGTATATAGCGTCTTTCAATGTACAAGTGGCCTCTGTTTCTACAGGACAAGCTCTGCCAGGTGGGGAGACCTGCTTCTCTACCACAAGGAGTCGGGGTGGGAGTTGAACTGAGAACCTTGTGCTTTTCTACAGAGATAGCACTGCGTCACACTGATGGCCTTGTGAATTTATATAGCGCCTTTCCTAAGAGATCACCACCCTTACTGATAAAAATGTGTGATTTTATGATGCACCTTCCAGCAGAGAGAAGTCCATCGACAAGCAAACATTGTGGTTTCCTATAGCTGCTTTCAACAAACAGTGCCACCCCACTCTAATAAGCGTTGTGTGCTTTTATAAAGCACCCTTCAAAAGTGAACCTTGTGATTTTATATGGCGCCTTGCAACAGAGAACACTGCTTTATGCCAATAGTCTTGTGATTTTATATAGTGCCATTCCACACAGAATGCTAGCCCAAACTGAAAGCCTTTCAAGTTAATATAGTGCCTTTTCATGTAGAGCAATACCCCAAACCAACAGACTTGTGATTTTATATGACGCCTTTCCACAGAGAGCACTATAACACATTTCTAACCATGTGATTTCTATGCAGCATCTTCCACAGGTACAAATGGCCACTTTTCCTCTGAGGTACCTTTCTGCTGTGGATGCCAACCAAAACCCATAATCTTGTGATTTTATATAGCGCCTTTCCTTAGAAAGCACAACTGTAACTGATCTGATATAGTGCCTTTTCATGTAGAATGCTGCCCCAAACTGACACCCCTGTGATTTGGTGTCGCACCTTTCCGTGGAGGACACTGCCACACCGCACACCCATTAACCTGTGACTTTATATAGCGCCTTCCCACAGAGAGCACTTAAACACACTTATAACCACGTGATGTTGACACGGCACCGTCCCAAGGTACAAATGGCCATTTTTGCTATTGGGTGCCTTTGCACAGACAACATTAAGCCAAACCAACCACTTCCTGTGTTCATACCCCACCTTTCAATATGGCAGGTAAGTCTCTAGCAGATTCTGAGCCCTGCGGGGGTTAGGAATGGAAGTGACAACCCTGTGCTTTTATATAGCGCCTTTCCATCATGAACCCAATCTTGTGATTTAATATAGCGCTGTTCCCTCCAGGTCATTCCCTGTCCCTACTGAAGCCTCTCTGGTGGCTTTACAGGTTCAGGTGCCGAGACTCAGGTTCAACACACACCGTCATTCGCTCAACATCTTTCAGGGTGCCAGAGGGGTCCTCATGGTCCATGGCTGCTCTCTGCTCTATTCACGGTCCAAGAAGGAGAAGCCCCCCGTTGTCCCCTTCCAGGGGCTCCTGTATCTGTGATATTTCTTGAGCAGCTGCTTTTGGCTTTTCCAAATGACAAAAAGAAGCACGGTGCAGCTCTGCCGGTGATGACTCCGTGCGGCTTTCCCAAATCATCTCATCAGCGTGAGGTTTTTGCCATAACCATGACAACAGTGCAGAGAGATGCTGAAGTCGGCTCCGTTCTCGTCCTCCTGCTCTCAGGCAGGCGCCACACTGACGATGCAGGGCTTAGTGCTGCTGCCTTCCAGTCTCAGGTTCAAATGCTGACCTGTTTGTGTTTTGTGGGTCCTTACAGACTCCGGGATTTGTTAGTTCAGTTAACTGGCGACTCTAAACGAGCTCTGTGGTGAACTGGCGCTCAGTGCGGGGTTGGATCAGCTTGATTTGAACCCAAGTCACTGAAACTGTGAGTAATGACCGCTAACTGCTGTGCCACCATGCCACCTGAATCACAGAAGAGTAATGGACTGCTTGAACCTTCTGTCATTTATGGCTGCTGATGCCATCTTAGCGTTGTCTTATATTGTCTTAGCAATCGATGTGAAAGGCACTATATAAAGAAAGGGATACCACTTTTGTGATTTCGGCCTCTTATTTAATTTTCACTGTGGGAGTTTTCCCTGCATGCAGAATCAGAAGATTTTTTTCTTAACAGGCTGCCCACACAGACCACTGAAATATTTTTACACTTCCACTCAGTGCCAGGCCTGATGATGGAGTGTGAGGAGTCGTGGGAAAATGAAGGGCATGTCTGGTCTGCATTGCCAAGCAGCCAAAAGAAGGCAGGGGCACCGCCGTGTGGCAGAGTATCAGGGTCAGCTGAGGCTCCACCCTTTTGTCCCGGCCCCTCCTACCTTGGTCTGTTGCATAGCAACATTTGTGAGTCATCTGTGACATGGTGGGGAGGTGGAGCCTCATCTTCACACAAGCATTGGCTTTCTTGTCTTTGTGAGGACAACCCAACCTGCTGCTGAATACTTACTTGGGGTTTTAGAATTTACTGCTTTGGGACCCTTTGGCTCTCAAAACTTTCAAAATTCGAAGTCTGCAGGCTGCGCCTCCCCAGGTAGGCATCAGATCTCCACTGAGGCCTGCCCAGCGAAATCAGCCCTGTCCTAAAACCTAGAAGCAGGCTTCGACCTGCACAGGCTCAACAATAAAGGGTATGCCAATGGGCTTTCCTTTACATTTTATGTGTGTTTCATTGTCTTTTGGAGGGGTTTGGGTTCATTCATCTATTCATTCATTCGGATGTGACCACTAGGAGGCGTCACCAGGGCCCAAACCCCTGATACAAATCACTCCAACTACAGTCCCAACTGCTTTACTTTAACTGGCAACCAGGCTTCTTCTTCCACAACACACAACTCAATCTCTGCTCTTATTACTTCTTCATCCTCCTCCTCCTCCTCTTCTCTCAACTCTGACTCCCTGGGCTGAGTAGAGCGCGCCCTCCTAACCCCAATCACTGCCTCCATTAAGAGACACAAACCAAGAGACGGGACTCACTGGCTCCCCCTGGTGTGACCCACCGAACCCAACAGGGTGGCATTACAGAACCTCAACTCCCAGAGCTGGCTCTAGGTGTAGGCCAAGTAGGCACTGGCTATGCCCAAGTGGGCACCAAAAAGTCGTTTCATATACGATCACAAGGGCACTGATATTCAACTGGGGTTAGCTCACGGATTTTATATATCATTGTGAGGTCAAAAGGGAGACCCACCCCCGCTCGCCGATTTCATATCTGATCTGAAAGGGGGGCCCCACCTCCTCCTTCATCGATTTCAGTTACAGATCCGACCACGCGGGTCTAAAGTTTGAATGTCTGTTTTTGGGCGCTTGCTTCTGAGGGGCACAATGCACCCTCAAGCAGACCCTGCCTGTGGGTATTTAAACGGGGAAAGATGGCCTTCCTCACTTCAGGTTACAAGTTACGTAGAACATCGGGAAGGGAGGCTACTAAGATGAAAGTCGAGGGTTCAGTCCGTCGGTCACCATGTCTCGATGGGCAGCATCACACAGTCAATCAAATGCCAAGAGAAGGCAGCCCAAGACAGCCGAGCTTCAAGCAAACCTGATTCCCTATAGTGCCTTTCACAATCAGCTTCATCAGAAAATGAACCAAAACACCAACGGAGGCAACCCAAGGAACGGAGAAGTCGTGACTTCATATAGCGCCCGTCTCACTGGGCATCATTAACACACAACAAGTCAGTAAAGCTTCGCTCCCTCTGCACTGAATGTCTTCATTTCATTTTAGGTGGCAATGCTTGTTCTTTTGGATCTGGAGAGAAAACTCGAGCAGGTTAATAGATCAGCGCTCGGCGTGAATCCCCCCGCTGAGCCCCCAGCGTGGCCTCTCGTTAATGAGCCGTTAATTAAGAGCCGGCGATGGATCTCCTTCATTTGCACACTCGTCTCGTTTTTTAATTTCCTTCCTTCCTCCTGCCGGCGTTGAGTGCATTGAAGCCGCCAGAGGGGCGTCAAATAAAAGTGATGCATTCTGGGAGAAGAACCTGGCTGGAGCGCTTGGAGTTGGGGGGGCTGGGGGGGCTGACTGTAAAGCTTTGTTATTACCCTGCTGGCTTACTCGACATCAGAATGAGACGAAGCCATGATGACCTGCAGGGGGCGTAAGAGAGCCCCAAATCCCCAGACACAACTTCACCCACCGAAGACCTTCAAGATGACTTCTTCATGTCCCACAACGCACCACTCTCCTCTCCATTCCTGTCTTCCTTTTCTTCTCCTCCTGTCCTGCCAGGTGAGTGTCGTCCTCCTGCTCTCCAGAGTCCAACTCACCTGGGGAAGGTGAAGCCTCCTGGACCGGGGAGGACCTCAGGGTGGAAGAACACCTCCATAGGACAGGGGAGGCTCCCCCTGGTGGTACCTAAGTACCCCAGTAGAGTCCCCCATTGGGACTACAGGGCCATTGGGATCTTCAAATGAGAGACCTGCCACCGCGGTGATGCCACTTAGTGTGTTTGGGGGAACACGTGGCTCCAGGAGGCCACGTCCCTCTGTCCCTCCACAATGACAGCCTGCTGACAATGACCCCAGCCGGGACGCCCCCCCATCCCTGCCGTCCATCCCAGTAGCTTACAGTGGATTCACAAATTCCTCAGATCCTGTCCCTTTCTGCACACTTTGTTGTATCGTTACGTTTTAATGATCTACACTCCATAACCCATAATGACAAAGTGACAAGGTGTTTTCAGAAAGGTCAGCAAATGACTTGAAAATCTAAAGCGGAAATCTCTCACTCCTACAAGAACTCAGACCCTTTGCTGTGTCACTCCACATCGTTGGCTTGAAGACCCCTTGAGATGTTTCTAGAACTCAGCACTGATAAACTGACCCGACTGGACGTCATTTAGGATGGCAGACGTGTCCCTGTGGAGAGAAGGTCCTCAATTCACACTGCATGTCAGGACAAAAACCAAAACATGAAATCCAAGGAGTCCTCTGTAGACCCCCAGTGATCAAACTGAGGTGAGGTGCAGATCAGGGCAAGCAGATAAAGCCGTCTGTAAAGCTCTGAGTGTTCCCAGGAGCCTCGAGACTTGTGAAATGGAAGACTCCTTCCTTGAGTTGGCTGTCTGGCCAGAGACACCACACAACTAGGACTTTGTCCAGGGTGATGACCGAGAACCCTGCGGTCACTGTCACCGAACTTCAGAAGTCCTCTGCAGAGATGGGAGCAGGGCTGGTGACACCATTAAGGTGAATTAGGCACTCGTCTAGGGCACAGATCATAAGGGGGGGGCACACCCAGCCACAAAGGTTAGCTAACGAGCAGTCGGTGGGCGCACTAATAAGCTTGGCCCAGGGCCCACGGGCACTAGATGGGAGGACCTGTCAGAAGGCCCACCGTCTCAGCAGCACTCCCTCAGTCAGGTGTCAATGGCAGTCACTGGGTGAAGGGGGGTCCAGTCTGAACAATGGAGTTGTCTTGTATTGTGTTTAACCCTCAGTGAGTGAGTATGAGTTGATTTCATCGCTCGTCTTATTCATTTTATCTCTTTTGTTAAATTTCAGACTCCGTCTCTCTCACACAGACACATTTTCATCTCCCCCATGATGTTTGCCACGTCTGATTTGAGGGTTTGGTTTAAATCTCCAGCACTCCTCACAGTTTAATCCCAGATGAGGGGGGGGGGGGGGGGGGGGGGGGGGGGGGGGGGGGGGGGG
>JANRMT010062841.1:1362216-1392618 GCA_026402145.1 Polypterus bichir lapradei | reverse complement strand
TAAAATGCATTGCCTTGGTCATTCCAACAGATGGCGCATCACAAACAGTTGTAGTAATAAAATGCATTGCCTTGGTCACTCCAACAGATGGGACATCGCAAACATTAGCTTTTTTTTCATCTCACATCAAATGGGCATATAACAGAGATGTAGCAACCGGACAGACACACAGACACTTGTCCTTTATTAAGGTGGATAAGCTGATTGCCTTTCATCTGTCAGTTTCTCTCTGTCGGGCATATTCAGAGTTAACGTTCGCAGCGCAGTGTGTCCATCTGGTTGCTATGTCTGTCAAAGGCCGTTTGGTGTGGGATTTGTAAAAGCAGTGCTAATGTTTGCGATGCGCCACCTGTTGGATAACAGAGACATATCAACTGGACAGACACACAGACACTTGTCTTTTTAGTAAGGTGGACTCTTATATTTGCAGCACTTTTTATAAGTGTTTACCATAATCTTACATTCCCTACACCCTGAGCCCACCTGTCTTTATACCTATCTGCCCTGACTGAAGTATACCCCTTGACCCATAGGGGGCTCCAGAGCGTATTAAACTAAAAACACAAACATGCACTCATTCCTACACCAGCACTTTCTGCTTAATAAAGAATGAAGTGAAAAGTCATTTCAGGTGCCAGTCGGCATACACAAAGAGTCGTTTTGTGTTGCTTTGTATTTGAACCCTTTGGTCCCCCTTACTGAAATGTGGCCTCAGCCAAAGGGCACAGCCAGCGCTCAGGTGTGGCACCTTCTACAAACACTCACCACACCAACACAGGTAAGCAAAAACGAAATGTCCACATTTGTGAAAGTTGCTTCCAGCGCCCAAAGGTGTGTTTGTGTTGTTCGTGTAACTCGTGTGTACAGACGGCATACATTCACGTGGAATATTCATGGAAGTGACAAATTCCAAAATTCTCTCGTTTGATTTGATTCTGGTGAATTTAACTGTAGCTGTAAGGCACACAAAATGTAAAAGTTCTGAGGTGCTTTGGTGTGACTATACATTAAATATGAAATGGCCAAGTCCCATGAAATGTTAATAATGATCAGATATTCTCGATTTATTGCACTCGTTTTACGGATATCGGCAGTTCTGTTCATTTTTATATAGCGCCCATCACTGAGCTGTGACAAGTCCACGTATGAACCCTTAAATATGAAGCCACTACAATGGCACTTTACTGGCTTGTGTGGTTCTTCATAGAACTGCAGCTTTGATGATTTGGGGGGCTCTTCTGCGTTTGTAAAGACCCCTAATATCGTCAATGTCTAGCCGACTACTTAGTGGGACAGCAACAGATGGAGACCCCTGAACTGAGCCTGCGCTGCTGCATGTACTGCAGTAAGAAAGTCAGGACCCCGGTGGCACTTCAGAAATCCGCTCTGAGCTGTTCAGGAGTGAAACAAATCATCTGGAACCTTCACGTGGAGGGTCCTTTGGGGAGCAAAAATTGGGACCCCAGGTGGCACCACCCTGAAGAACCGCCTTGGCAACCACTATAGTTTTAAGAGTTTAACTGCAGCCAGGCAGCCAGTGTGGCGTACTAGGTAAGGCTTTGGACTGGCGGGCGACAAATCTCACTACTGGCACCGTGTGACC
Organism: Polypterus bichir lapradei; assembly: GCA_026402145.1. Classification (NCBI taxonomy): domain Eukaryota; kingdom Metazoa; phylum Chordata; class Cladistia; order Polypteriformes; family Polypteridae; genus Polypterus; species Polypterus bichir. Next base: position 1,391,015 of record JANRMT010062841.1, on the reverse strand, counting down.
CCGAACACGTCACTTCACCTGTCTGTGCTGCAACTGGAAACACAAAAAGAAATGAAACCGCCTGCGTCTCAGATGGGGTAAGTCACCTTGGATCAAGGCGCCGGCCAAAGAAGAAGTCCTAATAAAAAAATTTAAAAAAAAAAGCTCAGTGACAAACGACACAAGAAACACGACGATTTGTTTAAACACACGCGCTTTACACTTCTGTCCGCTTTAAGGGACTGGCAGGAGGCCGTCACATCGCCATGGCATTCGTGTCCGCCGTGACAAGAACAGCAGGACGACACGTGTCAGCACCACGGACAGCACCGCCCGAGACCTGAACCCAAGTGCCCGGAGTTGAAGGACACACAAGCGCCGATCGCTGTGTCGCCCTCTGTGTCGCCTGCCGTTTATCTACCCGCTGAGCTCTGAGCTGCGTCTCCTCGTCGCTTTCGTTTTGATGTTTTAAGTGTCTTTGCTAAGGACAAGTGTGGCCAGAAAGGGTCATTCCAAACCCCCGGACTTTGCATCCATTTGCGTTTGTTCAACTGGAAGAGCGGCGGCTGCTCAACAAGAGGATCGTCAGTGAAGACGCCGCGCGCTCTCCTCTCTTTCTCTCTTTTGTTTTGTTTTTTCCTCTTCGGTTTTTCTTTGTTTCTTTACCTATAATGTCATTGATTTACTGATGATTGATTAATAAAGTTCAATTCAAAACTCAGACTCATTCATTTTGTTTCTTCCTTTAAATGAGACAGTTTGTACAATTAGAAATGAGGAATAATAATAATAATAATAATAATGTTGCATTTATAGAGCGCCTTGCACAAACCCAATATCGCTTTACATACAGAGTAAAAAAAACTCTTTTTGTAATTCTAATACTAAAGCTAAAGAATTTGTGTTTTTTGAAATGACCTTTATGAAGGCAATTGACTGTAAAGATTTTGTTTGTTTTTTGTAATGATTGTCATTAAGTACTATACATAATATATATTTCCTTTCTTTCTTTCTTCTGTGTTTCATTGAAAAGCCACCGTTTATTCAGAATAGAAAATCTACAAAATGGCCTTACAGGTGAGTTGGTTTGTGAAAGGACGGCGTGCTCATCAGGTAGTTTGTAAGCTGGAGGATAATCAATCGACTTTTCTTATTTGAAATGTGAATTAGATTTGCTTTTTCCCCCTTTGGGGTGATTTGTGTTTTTGTTTTTTTCTTCCTTTATGATAATGGAAATGGTTTGTTGATTATCGATACAAAAAGTTCAATTCAAATCTGAAATCTCAGATTCTTTCTTTCTTTCTTTTTCTGTGCGTCCAGGTGTGACATCAAAGTCTACTGTGGCAGGACCTGAGGGACAGACTGGGGGGCTTAGAGAATGACGAGCTATCGTGGGGTGGTCTGTACGGGCCACCACTGAATACGAGGACTGGTGATGTGCAGAGGAGGACCCCGTGTGGGGGTCACAGCGGTGGACTCGTTTGAATGTCTCATTGATCCTGCGCTGTGTGTGTGCGGCGAGTGTCTGTTCTCTTCCATTGTTTTCTGTTTTGTTTTGGGATTCCGACTCTTTTATTGGTTCTTAATTCTGTTTTGAACATTTTGGATTTTAATGAGTTTGTATTTATTTGCGGAGTTTCTGAGGACAAGGATAAGAAGACAAGCAGGACTGACAAGCGATTTGTTGAGCCAAACAAAAAGGGCCGTTTATAAGTCACGAAAAGAGAAAAGCAGAAATCAAAGAGAATCTGACCGAGTTAAACGGTTTATTGCTTTAGTGAAAGTGGGAGGATTATTTGATTCTACATTCCATAAAGTGAGTTTTAGCCTGAAAAACGATTTATTAATCAGTGGGGTATAAATGAGGCAATTGGGACGGACAGGAATGAGGAATTCTGTTCTTTGTTTGTAGTTCTAATGAGGATTGAGTGTTTATGACTTCAAACATTTTTGTAACGATTGCTACTGAGCAATCAAGTGTATGTATATTATATATATAATCTCTCTTTTATTCCGCTCAGAATGTAAAATTGGAAATGTCCTCATTGGACGTGCCAGCTGGCCATTCATAAATCGAGAAAAGAGAAAGTCAAGTCAAACAGGCAGGGGACACGAGGAGGAGATGTCACCCAAAATTCTACCAAATGACCTTAAAGGCAGAATTGATTTCGGAAAGGGCGCTGTGTTCATGAGGCCGTTTGTAAGCTGAAGGATAAGGACTTGATCTTTCTTATTTGAAATGTGAATTCGATGCGTTTTCCTCTTTGGGCTGATAATTGATTAATAAAGTTATATTCAAAACTCAGATTCGTATTCATTTCCTTTCTTCTTTTAAATGAAGCAGTTTGTACAATCAGAAATGAGGAATACTAATAATAATAAGAAGTTTTATTTATAGAGCGCCTGTCACAAACCCAAGGTCGCTTTACAAACAGAGTGAAAAAAAAAACTATTTTTTTGTAATTCTAATACTAATGCTAAAATATTTGTTTTTTGAAATAACCTTTTCGAAGATTTTGTTTGTTTTTTGTAATGATTGTCATTGAGTATACATACATATTCTTTCTTTCTTTCTTTCTTTCTTTCTTTCTTTCTTTCTTTGCCACTCCCCCGGCTCACACACGCACACCCGCACACCCACACGTGCTTTAAGAGCAAATGACAAAAGACAACGACGACTAGGAGGAGGAGGAGGAGGAGGAGGAAGAGGCAGGGAGGGAGGGAGTGGAGATCCCGGCGCTCAGGGCTCGGCGCTCCGTCGGCAGATCCAGTGCGTTCTTTGAAGTGCGCGCAGCCCGCCAGCCGCTCCGTTTCTTCGGAGACACAAAAAAAAAAAAAATAAAAGGCGGCGGCGGCGGCTCATCATCAGTGACGCCCGCGCGTTAAGCGGATCATCCCGTCGGGTGAACCCCGGATGCACGCAGCAGAGCGCCGGAGGCTCCTGTGCGGGGAGCCGCGGCACTCCGATCTGATCCCCCGCGCGCCTCGCCGCCCCGGACCGCCCTGCGCCCCCCCTCGGCATGCTCGCTAAAGGCTGCCAGCCCCCCGCAGTGCCATGCTGAAGCGCCCGTTCCGACTCCTTCTGGCTCTCATCGCCACCGCCGCTCTGCCCCGATGGTGCCAGTGCTGGAGCGACAAGGACCTTCTGCTGCCCCCCATCAACTCCTCCAGTAAGTTCCTGGCCAACTTGGACATGGACGTGAGGTACTCCAAGAGGTCGGTGGAAGACAGCGAGGCGGCCGAAGCCTCGCTGCAGCCCCTGTGCAACGTCAGCGTGCAGCGGGTGATGTCCACGTCGCTGGTGGCCCGCTGGGACCGGCACTTCGGCTTCCTGTGCGACGTGGTGCTCTACACCACCAACAACCACGGCCGCTCCATCTTCTCGGCCGCCTTCAATCGGGTGGCGCCGCCCGTCCTCATCGAGCACCTGGGCGTGACGGGGGGCCAGCAGGAGTTCCGGCTGTGTGTGGGCTGCGGTCTGTCCCGAGGCCGCCGCTTCAGCGCCGCCCGCTCGTACGTGCCGCAGGTGGGCGCCGAGCCGCTGGCTTTCTGCTGCCTGGAGTTCGGCTTGGACGAGTTGAAGGGAGACAGCAGCTGGAGGCTCAACCGCAAGCCCATCGAGTCCACGCTGGTGGCGTGTTTCATGACTCTGGTGATCATCGTGTGGAGCGTGGCTGCCCTCATCTGGCCAGTGCCGATCATTGCAGGGTTTTTACCCAACGGCATGGAACAGAGGAGACCCCGTTAAGCAGGTCGGGTGCGACCACTTCAGTCTCTTTGAACCCGGCCGCTCGCCCCCTTGGGCTGGGGGGGGGGGGGGTCTTCGTGTCGAGCTTTGGGAGCTGCCGCTTTTCTAGGACATTGTGGAGGACATCACCGGGCAGGGAGGCGCTGGAGCCGCGTTTGGGGATTTCGATCGTTTCGGGACAGTAGAGGACCCTCGTTTGTTAGGTCCGATCTCCTTTGAGTGGTCGAGCCCTGCTTTTCTGCTTTCCTTTTAGAGGAGCAAACCGTGCTGGACGCTAAGTGACAGAGAAGGTGACCCGATTTTGGATTTTACAAAACACGATGGCCCCGCAGAGGCTGCCCTGGACAAGTGGGGAAGGACGAAGGGCGGAGAGACGGATAAGACAATGGACGACTTCAGAATAAATCTTTGTGTATCCCTTGTGCCACAATGCGTCGGCTTGGGCTTCAATATTTATTAGTGGGACATTTTTTTTTTTAATAATATTATTGATACCTGATTTGTAAATAGACAACGAATAGGTGGGGGGCGGTGGTGGTATAGTATGGTTTGAATTTATTATGGTTCGGGTTGGACCGCCCAGTGAGCCCCCCGCATTTCTAGGATGGTCCACCGCTTAGTGCGGTGACACGCTCGGGGCTCACGTCCTGCTTTGGTGAGGGCGGGGGGTCATTCAGCCGAGCTATGCCCCCCAATCAATATCATGTCAAGCCCCCACTCATACTGTCGGAGATACTGTTATTTGTTGGATTTCTGTGACTTTATTACACGATGCCCACCGCGTTACCATTTTTAACACTGGGGGGTGTATTGGCTAAGAGTTAAATATCATGTCAGACCCATAACCCCATAATAATACATTTGTATTTATATAGCGCCTTTCCCATGCACTATGCCCCTGACCACCAGTGTTTTAGGCCCCCCTTACCATTTTGGTCTGCAGCTGGACTGAGTGCGCCTGTGTGGCATAAGAATTCGGACCTCAATGAAGACCTAGTATTGTAAGTGAAGTCGACAGGGCCGTTTCAGCTTTTCGCACACATGGTGCACATCAAACACCGTCCGTGTCACAGTCACGGGCACAGGGATAGCTAAGAGTGCACGACGGCGACACTGTGCCCTGCTAGGGACCCAGACGGCTTTTCTGTGCCCGTTTTTTAAAGGTGTTGGAGAATTCGGTAAAGCCTCTCTTTCTGGACCTTCGGCGGCTCGCGCTTTTGCCAGGAGGGAATCGAGAGCTGCAGGGCCAAGCGCTGTGCCACCCGTGAGTGTCGCTTTTCTACCGTTTTGTACGGGCCGCTTGTGGCGAGATTTACTGGCGTTTTTGATTCTTGGTCAGCTATTCGAAATGAGCTTTTTATATACCGTGTAAGTCAAACGCTTCGCCTCTTCTATTTTCAGCGTGCTTTCTAGCGACTCTTTTTAGAATACCCGGCGTATCTGGCAGGGGACGCGGTCGCCAGGTGCGCAGACGTTAAGCTGCCGTTCGGTGTGTTGGCGACGCCCGCTTGGGCTGAAATGTCCCGCTGACCACAAAAACTGAAGCCCTCAATGGGACCTGGCAGCGTAGCGGGGTCCCCACTGAGGTGGCATTTTTTTTATATTTTCTAGGATTGGAGATATTTGTCTTACACGATCTCACGCACGTTCATCTTTTTCTGCTGTGGAGAATCCATTTTTTAAAATATTCGCAGGTTTTAACAAAACAACGGCGTCCTGAAATCTCGAGCGAGGCCATTCCGTATTGGTGAAGAGTAAATGAGAGTTGGGGGGCACGAAATCAGATCAAGCCCACCTACGGACCACCACCTGATCGGGGGCCGAGTGCCGCGGGTCCCCCTCCTCTTAGAGTGTTGTCTATTGAAGTGGGCGCTCACCAGGGGGCGCTACAGCCTCTGAGGGGCCCCGCTTGGTGTGTTTCCCAAATGTAGTCAGCACAGCGCAGTTTTCCTTTTTTGTGTAAATGAAGGTTTGTGTTTCCAGTTTTAAAGAGCCATTTTGTTCATTCTGTTCTGTCTGTACATAAAGATTGGCACGTGTATCTTCATAGATTACAGCTTCATAAAATACTTTTCAGTGATGAGTTCTTCTTTATATAGCGCCTTTTTGAACAGGCAGAGTAGCCGAGCGACGTGCGGCATTAAGCTGAATAGCACATGCAAGTACAAATGTCACCTCACTCTGCGCATGGGACTGTCACACCTATATATCTGTCACATAGCGCCATAGCTGTCACGTCCTTCACAGCCATCTATTTTATATAGATAGCATCTTTCAGATGTGTTATATAGCGCCTTTCATGTCTGTCTCCTGTATCACTAATGATGGCGCTGGAGAGTGATGACGTGTGTTTCATGTTGATTTAGTACAAGCAAGTAAGAATTTCACTGGACTCTGTACACGTGACAGTAATGACTCGATAAGCAAACAACAGCAGCGCGTCCCTGTCACCTCCGCTCCATTAGTCCGCCCTGACCGCCCAATCCTCCGGGCACAGGTACCTCAGAACCGACACAGGGGCCAGGCTTACGGTATTCAACAGGGACCCAGGGCGCTTTACAATGGCACAACGGGCATTGCCAAATCGTGCGGTATGGTGGGTGAAGACGGCACGGAGCTTCGGGCTGCCCCCCAGTAGCTGGCCGCCATTCAAAGGAATCTTTACGAATCCTTCGACACACGTGGCACCACAGTATGGAGGGCGCTATACACAAATAATGAAAGACGATCACAGTGGTGGCTCTTCCAGAATTACAGGACATAAGCGTAACGTCATCGAAGTCACTCAGCCACGGAGGGGCGACTTTCGTTCGGCCGCTTTCTGCCTTACTGATGCTAACTGAATTCACTTTGATTACCCAAATCTGAAAAAAAAACGACACTGGGTGGGGCTCTCCTGCTCTGTCTGCGACAAGCCAGCACTTTCGCTCTTTCTTACTGCTAACGGAACCCGTCGTTTCATTCTACGGCTTGTCCCATGTCACCTGACGAGGACAGCAGCGTGCCCGCCACTGCTGGTTTTCTTTTTTTCCGATTTGTGGACCGCAGCAGATGAATTTTTCTCCAAGTTTTCTCTTTGTAATATTTTATGGAGACAGATACTGGGTGAAGTACATAAGCGCCATTAAGTCGACTGGTCACCTGCCGGCAGTCGCATGTAAAGGAAACAACGAAGGTCTGGGACTCGCAGAAAGCAACTCAATGAAAATGAAGGCAAAAAAATAATCACGCAGTAAAGGAGGGCAAATTAACGGGAAAAGAGAAGCCACAGCGAGCTCAGCCCCCCGAGATCCGTCTGTCCGCTTATCCGACTCGAGGTCACCATGTGACGCACTGGTTAATGGGCGGGGCCGAGGGGGCGGTGACATTCTAAACTTGCTGAGTGAATCGAGCACACCTGTTAAGTACGGAGGATCACCTCAGTCAAAACGAAATCGTTTAATATAAATAAATGTGCACACACATAAAGAAGAAGAACATAAAATGTGAGTAGAAAGAATTACATTTTTGTTGCTTATTTTTTATTCATTTAATTATATCTTCATTTTTAGTTATTTCAGTGACACCGCAGGCAACATGAAATGAAAACCATCACTTAAACAAATGGCTTTGTTCAAAAATATTGGGAGTCCCAAAGCACAAAAGCAGTTCCAAAAATGCCCACTAGAGGGGGATATCTTGTCAAAAACCCTGGCTAGATACATAATAAGGGCCCAGCTGAATTTTTATAAAGTAAAACTTTTCTTATCACAAAAATAAGCACATGAAACTCGGAAGAGCACAGAAGGCAGAAAAGGAGTTGCCAGCAACAGCCATCCAAAGAGAACACGTCCCGGGACACAGCAACACGGTCGGGAAATTCAAAGCACAGTCACACACAAGAAAACTCACCGACTGCCGAATGCATTCAAAGTCAACCGCCAGGAACCGTGGGAGACCCTCCAGGCTTATAGGGCGGAGGGCAGGTCCTGGCAGTGACTGGCCCCGCCTCTTGGAGGACCACCCACCAAACACATGGAACACCACACAGGCTTAGATCCAGAAATGTAAAACGTAAAGAAGACTGCAAATCATAAACAAAAGAAGGAATGCAAATACAGCAAAAATGTACAACAAAGACACAAAGGCAGCATTTGAACCGCAGCTGGGGGGCACATTCCAGCTAGAAAACATACAATTTAATTTGCTCATCAAGGACGAGAAAGTGATTATTTTTGAATGAACACAGTTTTAGTTTTAGCTAAACACTTCATACACAACTTGCTGTGCTGCCCATCTAAGATGAATTGAAATCAAAGTACCCAACGTGGACCTCAGTGCCAACACTTGCAGTGCACCACCTGTTGGAACAAATATTTTATAATGCATGCAGTAATAAAATGCATTGTATTTGTCATTCCAACAGCTGGCGCATCACAAACATTTGTATTACTATAAATGTTGGAGATGCGCCATCAGTTGGAATGAAAATTTGCAATATGTATGTCTCTGAGGTATGCCATTTGGTTTGGAATTCATAAAAGCAGTGCTACTGTTTGTGATGCACCATCTGTTGGAATGACAGAGACAGAGCAACTGGATGGACACATTGACAGACACACAGACACATCCTCTTTTGTGCAGATTTCTGACATCTCCTCCAATCATCAGTTTTTTTAAATTCCTTAGATATCATGCAGTCCAATCCCGCTCCTGAATGATCCTGCCTGTTTGCAGAGTTTCATTTAACTTAAGCCCCTCCTTTTATTCTAATGTTATATACTGTATTATTTTAATAGATAATGTACTGTATTTTATTATTATACACAGATGTTTCTACACTATTTGTTTAAGATATTCATATGACTTTGATGTTTGTATTTTTAATGTGTTTTTAAAATAAAGATCATTTAAACAAAACTGTCACCTTCACTTGTCAAAATTGAGAGGGCGGGCTCAAGTGATTCCTGCCTGTTGATTGGTAAATCGTCCACTGAGTGACCGCCCTACAGTATGGCTCAGCGTTGTGACTGCGCACGTTGGACACAAGCACAAGAAAAACTTGCCCAGAATTCCTGAGTGTGAAGCGATGACTTTCATTCAAGAACCTCCGAATTCGTCAGGGGTCCGCATCTGAAGTGTCCCCTGTGAATGTGGCGCTCACCAATCAGAACAGAGTACTCTCTCCCGATCCCGCCCTCTCAGCTTTGATGAGTGAAAGTGACAGTTGTCATTTCATGTGGCATGTGGAGTCACTGAACTGAATCAATGAAAGAAGAAAGAAGAAAGCAGCACATAAAAATATCGACTTTGTGAAGTATTACATTCCCGAACCCATTTCATTTTTTCTTTTTGCATTTCATGCAGTCGTTTATTTATTGTCTCATTTCACAGCACTTTGATTTATTTACATATTAATTATGTAATGAATTTATTCAATTTTGTTCACATGCAGTAATTCCTCCATAGTAGAGAGGCGTGATGGCAGTAACAGAGCACGGGGGTCCTGGTAGGCATTCTGGCCACTTTCTAAATGCTGTGCCCATACTGTAGCTGAATTAGTTGACTCCACTCAGCTGCCACATTGTTGAGCATTTCCCTGAAAGTCATCTGCTGGCACTTCTCAGTACTGAATTATCTATTTATTTATTTATTTTTCAAATTACTTTAGTAAAGTTTGTGACAAAAGATGTCGAGTCAGCTGTTGGTAAGAGGCGCTGTCAAAAGGGGTGGAGTCTGGGATGGAGGCACTGCCTGGAGGGGTGGAGCCTGGGAGAGAGAGAGAGAGCTGCTGCCAGATGGGGCGTGATCTGGGATGGAGGCACTGCCTGGAGGGGTGGAGCATGGGAGAGAGAGAGCTGCTGTCAGAAGGGGCGTGGTCTGGGATGGAGGTGCTGCCTGGAGGGGTGGAGCCTGGGAGAGAGAGAGCTGCTGTCAGAAGGGGCGTGGTCTGGGATGGAGGTGCTGCCTGGAGGGGTGGAGCCTGGGAGAGAGAGAGAGAGCTGCTGCCAGATGGGGCATGGTCTGGGATGGAGGCACTGCCTGGAGGGGTGGAGCATGGGAGAGAGATGCTGTCAGAAGGGGTGGAGCTTGGAGAGATACTGTCAGAAGTTGAAGGGCCAGTCAGAAGAAGCAGAGTCTGACCACAGATACATGCAATCGAAATGGGTGGAGCTTGGAGAGAGCTGCTGTCAGAAGGGGCGGGGCATAGAAAGAGAGAGGGAGAGATGCTGTCAGAAGGGACAGAATCTGGGATGGAGGCACTGCCTGGAGGGGCGGAGCCTGGGAGAGAGAGCTGCTGTCAGAAGGGGCGGGGTCTGGGATGGAGGCAGTGCCTGGAGGGGCGGAGCTTGGGAGAGAGAGCTGCTGTCCGAAGGGGCGGGGTCTGGGATGGAGGTACTGCCTGGAGGGGTGGAGCCAGGGAGATAGAGAAAGCTGCTGTCAAAAGGGGTGGAGTCTGGGATGGAGGCACTGCCTGGAGGGGCGGAGCCTGGGAGAGAGAGAGAGAGCTGCTGTCCGAAGGGGCGGAGTCTGGGATCGAGGTACTGCCTGGAGGGGTGGAGCCTGGGAGAGAGAGAGAGAGGCTGTCAAAAGGAGCAGAGCCTAGACAGAGACTGTCTGAGGGGGCGTGGCCCGGAATGGGAGTGCTGTCAGAAGGGGTGTGGCCATCCTTAGAAACTGAGTGCAAGGTGTGTGTGTGTGTTTGTGTTTGTGTGACACTCAGACAGAAGACCTAACCCTTAAAGACCTTGGTCTGGGGACATGGCCACCAGCGAGTCACAGGAAGGATCCTGTGTGAGTTCTGGGAAGTGGGCACAGATGGAGTTTTCTCAAGTGAATGGTGTGAGTGTGCAGGGATGAGGCCACATGGAAGGAGCCCTGGAAGCCATGGCAGCAGCACTGGAAAGTGCGCTAAGAAGGAGATGGCATTCAGTAAACCTCACCTGAGGGAGAGACACAGCGTTTGACAATGACAATGACCAGGATCTGTGATGATAAAATGTCATGTGAATAATGCAAATCTCTCAGCTTATCATCATACAGGACAAGCAGCAAAGAACAACAGCATTAAAAGAAACAACAACTATTTACAGTGGAAGCTCGAGATACGAACAGCTCTGTATACAAGAAATTCAAGATACGAGGGAAGTATGAGCGAAAAATTCGGATCTAAATACAAGCATTGGCTCGCATAACGAGCCACGAGCCAGGCTGTAGGTATGCATGACACGTTTCCCGATCCGCCTCGACTCGGAGATTCACCAAAGCTGACGCTGCCTGCCCGTCAGCTCACTCAGTGTTCCTTGTTCTCCTGTAGCGTGAGGATCTACGCGTTTGTGCGCTTGTGATTTCATTGTTTTTTTTTTTTGCATTTAATGTGAAAATAATTATTCCACGAAAGAGCCTTCCTGAATCAGAGGGGGACTCTCCTTCCCCACAGTAACCCGTTTCTTCCTCCCCACCTCCCTATCGTCTCCCTCAAGCCAGCCAGGGCTCTTCATAAAGGTAAACTACAGTTATATTATTTATCGGTATTATTTGTTAGGAAAATTGATTTTTATGTTGATATTTTTGGGGGTGCGGAACGGATTAACTGGATTTCCATTATTTTCAATGGGGAACTTTGTTCTAGATACGAGAAATTCGCTATATGAGCTCAGTGCTGGAACGAATTAAACTCGTATCTCGAGGTTCCACTGTTTATAGCGCCTTCCACAGAATTCAAAGTGCTTTACAAATGGTAGTGAGTAGAAACAAAGAAAAACAACATTCAGATAAGCAATTAAACAAAGAGGAGGACCGTAAACAAACAGACATTCGTACATTTTAAATTTGTGCTCAGTGGGCAAAGTGCTAACTCGTATTGTAGATCCGTAATGGACGTGCTTCACAATAATGAGGACGACTCGTCCAAACCAGCGAGACATGTCAGTCATATCACCTAAAGTCAAGCAGCCAGTTCAGGATTAGCAGGTGTGTGGAGCGGCGCCAACCCTGTGAGCATTGGGTGCCAGGCAGACAAGCCCTTGACAGGACGCCAGTTCACTGCAGCGTCTCCAGTTAGCCCAACCTGCAAGTGGTCAGAAGAAAACACAGGTGACAACATCCGGGCGCAGGAGTCAAACCAAGGATGCCAAATCTGTGAAGCAACAGCACCAACCACCACACCTCCACGCCAACCTGCCCTCTGAGTACAATAAGACAAATGGGCATAATAATGTAAGCACACCACTAGAGGGCCCCACCTTTTGAATGATCATGTAGCGTATAGCCAGTCCCATTTAGCCATACCTGTAAAGTGCCATGATATGGTACCAACCTTGAAAGGCGTTATATAAAATGCAAATGCCATCCCTTCACTTCCTATGGCTGGTCCCCTCTATGGCCCTCTTCAGATCGCCATGAAGACAAAGGGTGACAGATTTACAGAACATGTTAAGCGCCTTGACAGAACCCTAACCATGAAAAGGCGCTATATAAAATCACAAGGTTGTCAGTTCAGTTCCCTTGGCTGACTCCTTTTGTGAATCACCTCACCTGCCGCTGTTCACATTTCAGACAAAGGGTGACAGACAGACAGCTTTACAGAACCTTTTAAAAGTGACTCCACATGGGGCTAACTGTGAAAGGCGCTATATAAAATCTGAAGGTCATCTCTTTAGTTCCCCAGGCTGAACGCCCTCTGTGGCCTTTCACTGCTGACACTGCAAATCAAGGGTGACATCTTTCCAGATCCTGCCTCAGCACGGTGTTATCTGTGAGAGGCGCCGTATAAAATCACTAAAGACATTCAGCTCACGTGCTCTTTTTTTGACCCTGAGTGAGTCACTTCACCTGCCACTGTGACATTCAAGGTAAAGGTTAACAGGTATACAGTATCTGTAATGTGCCATGAGATGTTTTTTTGCAGTGGAAAGGCACTATATAAAATGACAAGATGGCAGACTGAAGTCATAGTACTGACAGAATTATCATCCAGCCTCTCATTTTCTAATCCAGTTATCCATTTCAAAATTGCAGGAATTCTTTCTGGGCAGCATAAGAGTGCAAGGCAGGACCCAATCCTGGGCAGCATGCCAGGCCGTTGCAGCTTCCTCTTGTGGACGTGCCCATGCCAATGCCAAGTTTTCAAGAGGTGGCAGGAAGGAGGATACGGACTTGGGGAGAACATGCCACGTGCACACAGGACTGTGGACCTGCCAGGCAGCGATGCCAAGCACTGTAACACGTGCCGCCTAAGTTTATATAGTACCTTTCTGCCATTTCTCAGACCAGAAAGCTGTGAAGACAAGGCTTTAGAGAAGATGGCACCTCCTGCACAGAGCAGGGCTTGCCCCACTAGAGGGCAGCCTTGCTGATACTAACTGCTTTACGTACATTGGCCTCGTCCTCAGTCCGGCTGCAGGCCCCCGAGTTGCTGCCAGCTCCACTCCTATCGCTTCTCCTTTTCACAAACTCCTTCCACTTCTGAATGTTTCTTCCTAACACGAGCAGCCAGACCCTCAAACGCTGCCCACCTGCACTTCCTTACAAGTATTTTCATGCACCAGGATATCACGGCGAGTGGCTGTCAGCAGTAACCAGGCGTCTGCTCCAAACCCACTAAAAGCTCCCCTTGGAAACTCGATCCCATCATCTTACGGTGTCCTCTCGCGTGCCAGCTGGGCGCTGATTATGTTAATGCCTGACTTAAACCAAGTTACTGCTGCTTTCCTGCTCTTCTTTAATTCGATTAGCGCTCACTCCTTTCTGGTTTTTTGCAGACCACTTTAAGGTGATGAAGACCACAATTGTTTAAAATCACCAGCCGGGTGTCACTGCTGCCAGGGCCTGACTGGGACTGAATGTGACATCCGCCCATTAATCCTGTTCAAGGATGGTCAGAAGGCAGGAGTAGCTGTGGGCAGGTAAAGCCAGTCCATCACAGGGGTCACTCTCGCCGACTGGCACCACTGAGACCCCATAGACTGGGAGACAACATGGAAGGCCACAGAGAGAACATGCTGTGCGCTCAGCAGGGCGTTGGATTCCATGTTAGCAGCAGCACAAGAGCAGGCGGGCACTTGATGACTTGCTGCTGTGCATTCTCTGCACATTTAAAGGGTCAGAGAATGGAGAAATAAAATAATATTGAAACACGAAGGAGCCGACCGTCTGGGGATGGCCAAGTGAGCAGAAGAATCGCTGGATGGATGTTCTCACAGCAGCTTCTGCAGGGCTGATGGGACTCCTGAGTTCTCGTTTTGCTCTGCTTTTGATCCTTTGATCCAGTTTGTGGGGGTCAGCACTGGCGCGGACACGGGACCAAGGACAGGAGTGGCAGCCAAGCAATCCCCTTCTAATGGCCCCATAAAAGGCATTAATGGCAAAAGATGAGAAGTTACAGTCGCCCCCATTTCTTGTTCCCTGTAACTTGGATCAGTCCTTCTCCTTCTGATGAGTCCCTTAGACTGAATGAGTACCCTCCTCAGTTTACTGTATAGTAGTCAGCCCAGATGGGGCGGGGCTTCCACAGCATGAGGGCGGTTCTCCCGTAGTCTGGGGGCGGTGTTTCCACATCCTGGGGCGGGGCTCCCGTAGTCTGGGGCGTGGTCACACTTCCTTCTAGTTTTACCCCTCAGAGCTGCAGGCCAAAGGGCAGCAGTGATTCACAACAGCACCCCCTTTTGTCCAGGAGTGGAGCCTCGAAAGCATCCCATAATTGCGAGTGTGTGACGTTGGTTTGTGGATTACTGGACTTTTTTACTCTATTTTTGATAGTGCCTTGTTTAATAAAGAATTGAATATTAATAGAATTCTATTTGTTCCGTATTGTGAAGATTTAAACATTTTTGGAACTTTAATGGCTTTAGCCCCATTTCTGGGCCTGTACAGGCTGCAGCCCACCATTTGAGTAGGGGTTAGGCTGCCTGGTGTGTGTCTTTGGAGGTCTGCTCCCCTTACCGTGCATATCTGTGGCAGAGAACACAACAACACATTCAGGCAGATGGAAAAATGGCCAGTCCAAATGGACAAGAGCCAGAAGACTAGAAGATGATGTCACCTGTTCATTGTATGGACCAGGGGAGCAAGCCTGGTCAGGTCAGGACCTCCCCTGGAAATGCTGGATGTCAGCCCCCGTGCCTGGGACTCCCGCAGGGCTTCATGGGGGTTGGAGTTGGGTGCAGCCCTGTTGGGATCCGGGTATGCTGCCAGGGGGTCCTGCAACAGCTGCTGAGCCCTCTTGGGCGGGTTTTCCGCCACACCCGGAAGTGCCGCAGGAAGTAGATCAATGAGCACCTCGAGCACTTCCGGGCCAGCAGCCACCGCTCCGGGAGCCAGAGTCGGGAGGAGGGAGACGAAGCTCAGACTGGAGGAGATGAAGAGAAGAAGTACAGTATTGTGTTTGTGGGAAATAAAAACATTTATTTGTTTCATAAGTGTGCCCCCCGTATCTGTCTGTGTCGGGTCAGGTGCTGGTATAGCGCCTTTGTCACAATGAAAAACCAGAGGGGAAAGTCGAGGAAGAAGGCGTTTTAACACAGCAGGGCGCAAAGTGACAACAGGGACAGTGAGCTCAAAGGCAGCAGGGCAACATCCAAAACGTGGCGACTGCTTCCTAACAAACTCCTTTGAAACGCAATGCAAACAGACCAGCGGAAATGCTCCCAGGTGCGACATCAAAGATGCTGGCTGCCACTGTTCCAGGAGAGGGACAAAGCTTGCTGGAGGAAGAGTGGAGGCGAACTGAAGAAGACAAAGAGACAAAGTGCTGCGCTATTGTGCTTTATAAACTGAGCTTCATTGGCTGTATGGAGCTCTGCAGGTGGGAAATGAAAAGGAAGCGTTTCTGTGACGATGTGGGTTCTGGCTCCACACTCCCATCGCTGTTTAGGAGCCCTTCAACCCAAACACCGTCGGTAATGTTACCGATGAGCTAGTCAGTGAAGGCAATAAACATCTAAGCAAGGGGATGGTTAAAAAGTGCAAAAGTGCTTTTATTAAAAACAATCAAAACAAAGTGTCCATAAAAAAATAAAGTGCAGTGCTCCAAGTTCTTCAATAAATAATCCATTAAAAGAAAACGTGGAGGTTAAAACAAACAATAGAAAAAAAAACAATCCTTTAAAATCGAAGGTTAAAACGTTTCTTAGGAAGCAGTCTTAAAACAACAACAAGCTCGGTGCTTTTAACGGGTGACTCCCCTGCTTCTCCCTGTCCAGGCTTCGCAACAGGGGAGCCACTCTCTCACTGCAGCTGCCCTTTTCCCTTCACTCACACACGAGACTGGAGACCTCCCGATCCCTGGCTTCGGTCTGGCACTCATCCCAGTCTCCGAGACTTGGTTCAATCCAATGGCCAGGACGCACACAAAGGACATTCCCCGATCAAGCCTCCCGACTTCCGCTGCCTTTCTGCAGCTCGTCGCTTTCACCTGGTCACTCCCGCTACATGGTCGCTCAGCGGGAGCAACAACAACTCCAACACCTGGGTGTCGACCTAACACCCAGCTTCCTCACAGCTGCTCATGAGCGCTCGATCGCGCACTCACCACACGCTCCACATGTCTGTCTCTCTCCTACACTGCCTGCTTCCTCGCTTCCTGTAACCTCCGTTCTCTCTCCTTTCGTTCCACACCCTTTTCTGATCGACTCGCGCTTCTTTTAAATGACAAGGGGCCATGACAGCTGTAGCATTAGCCACGGGAGCAATCACGGATGTGGGCAGTTCCTCACCTGTGCACTCGGTAAGAAACACCCACACCGCCGAGCGTCCCGCGGCTCGCCACAACAATGCCCCCCTCACCAAGCCGCCTCGGGTGCGGTGATTATTTATTTAAAATGGCCTTTGCCCCGTGAGCTGTGGACCCACTATACCACAGTTTCCCACAACTGAATAGCAGTCTGTGTTGGGGAGCTGAGTGCCCCCTGGAGGCCACAGTTGACTGAGTTTTTCTATTTTTTAAGATCCAAAGTGTATTTATGTAGATAATAATTATTTTGCACTGTTTCTGACACCATGTTGTCCCGTATGTGGAAGCCGCTGTTGATGGCACCTCTGTTGTTATGACGCTGGCGTTACCAGGTTACTAGTGGCACGGCTTAGATGTTACAACCTCAGCATCAATAACAAGGCAGGGTTATAAGGTCAAATTAGGCAGCCATTTTCTCTCTGAGTCTAACGGCTAAACCCCAACAAGAGCTTTTCGCGATTGTCTGCTCCTTTATCTGGTAACGACCCTTCAGCTTCGACTTTCTCTCTGACTCTCGTGTTTCGCTTTGGCTTTGACGACTCGAGCAGCCTGATTTCCTGGTAACTTCAATCGAGTCATATCCTTCATATACGATGTCCAGTCACTTGAAATTGGACATTGCGTTTAACCTTCTCTCAGGATTTGAATGTCAGTGAGTCGTATGAAATTGTGATGTGCACGTCATGCTTTGTTTTGCAGTTTTGTTTTTATTTAACGTTACATTTTGTAAATTTCACAATGCCGCTTTGTTTCTTAATGGGTGGAGCCGCTGCCATGACGCGATGACCCCTTTCTAGGGGCGTGGTCACGGAGATGTCAAAGGTCACTTTAACGAGCCGTCCTCAGGGTGGAGGCCGAGCCTTCGCTTCACGCATGGAGTCATGCAGGACATCAGAAACACCGACTGACTTCTGTGCTCCTTAAGCAGACGGGTGACTAACTTTCACCGTCCTTGTGAGTGGCTGATAAATGAGGCCCTGAGGGGCTGTAATGGCAGATGGTCCTGCGAGAATTTTGCATTTTTTTTTTAGACTGGAGACTATTTTAAGGATTTCAAAGTCTTTTTGCAAAGTTTCATTTTGTGTTCATTTGTCCCGTTCTCTGGCTACACAACATGGGAGACCGTGACCATCGAGCTGCTGATGTCACAGGTAGTGACAGTGTAACGATGGCGGCAGTCCCACATTTCAGTAACCCTCAGTTGGATAAACAAACAAGGACTTTAGCTTCGTTAGTTCTAAGCATGCAGACCAAGGGCTGGGTATCGTTTCGTTTTTTGAACTCCCTTCGTGCTCTTGACTTCGATTCTCTGGTTTGCTTGGCCTCTGTGATTATTGTAACTTTGACCCTTTCTGTCTCTTACGCCACTGAGGCCCACGTTATCTGTTCTCATCTCACAATAATACCTTGACGTGAGTGCAGCGCCCTACGAGTTTAATGTAACGATGAACATAATAGTTAGCCTCAGTGACACAACATTATTATTATTATTATTTAAAAAAAGAAAAGCAGGAAGAGAAAGAGAAATGTGATCGGTGCTCTTTACTACCAACCAAGGTGTAGTGTGCCGTTTGTTCTCCAATGAGATTTATTCGATGGCCTTCGGGTTTGGATTTGTGCTTCTGAGGCTCATTTGCCACGGATTGCCTTGTTGTTTCAGGCAACGCCTTTTACCTTTTGTGCTCCTCAGAGTTTATGTTTATCACAAAGCGTTTGGACTGAAAATACATCTTTTGATTTAGCAGCATTCTGCGCTTTCCCTTTCGTGATTAGCCAGGGTTTGAGGCATTTGTCTCCCTCTAGTGGGCATTTTGAGTAATTCTTGGGACTCCTTTGTGATTAGGAACCCCAGATTCATGACAGAGGTGTTGTTGTGGGGTCAGTTTGGCCTACTTTTGTACCCAATGTTTAACTCAATTTCTCACACACACTCACAAACACACACACACACACGCCCTAGCTACGTGTGCACTGATTATTGGTTGCCTTTTTCCCTGTTTCTTTTTTATCTCACCTTTTGCTATTTTTTCTGTAATAAATTCTTTAAATAATAATAATCTTCTTCTTCTTCTTTCGGCTGCTCCCATTAGGGGTCGCCACAGCGGCTCATCTTCTTCCATATCTTTCTGTCCTCTCCATCTTGCTCTGTTACACCCACCACCTTTAATAATAATAATAATAATACATTTTACTTATATAGCGCCTTTCCCAAGCTCAAGGCACTTCACAGAGTTTAAGAAAGAACGGTAGGGTATGCAGCATATAGCATTGTACAGACCAGATAAATAAATAAAGAAGAGTAAATTCAGAGAAAAAGCCAAACAGACAACATAATTGATGGTCTTACACACACACACACACACACACACGCAGAGGTGACACGAGCATCTTGACATGGAGGTAAACTGAGAGAAGGGTAGTAAAGTCAAGTAGAGCTACAAGCCTTCCTGAACAGATGAGTTTTGAGTTGTTTTTTAAAAGACTTCATGGAGTCCGCTGACCTGATTAATTTCGGGAGGTCATTCCAGAATCTGGGCACTCGCTATACAGCTGAAGGCCCTGCTGGCACCCATGGAGTGTAGATTAGTGTGTGGCACAGAATCAGAGGACCTTAGTGGGCGGGCAGGCACATAGCGATGGAGAAGGTCACTGGTGTAGTTTGGCGCGAGGTTATTTAAGGCTTTGTAGGTTATTAGTAGGATTTGATATTCGATTCTGTAAGACACGGGGAGCCAGTGAAGACGGAGCAGGATGGGTGTGATGTGCCCGCTGTTGCAGGTCTGTGTCAGGACTCTTACAGCCAAGTTTTGAATAACCTGGAGCTGTGATATAAGATTAGAAGGGGCACCTGCCAGCAGGGAGTTACAATAATCGTTGTGGGATGTGATAAAAGCAGGACAAGTGAAAAGGAGAGGAAGGAGCGAACACGGGATATGTGACGGAGGTGGAAGTTAAAAAGTTTCTTAATGTGATTTACGAGGGTGGAATAAGAAAGGAAGGAATCACAAAGGACACCAAGATTCTTTGCAGTAGAGGCAGGTGTGACGAGATCACCGCCAAGATGGACTGGGAAGGAGCTCATTTTATTAAGTTTAGCTTTAGTCCCAATTTGCAGGAGGTCAGTTTTGTCTTCTGTCACCACATCCGTAGACCTTCTCTTAGGCCTTCCTCTTCTCCTCTTACCTGGCTGCTCTATCGTTAGCATCCTTCACCCATTATACCCAGCATCTCTCCAAACCAATGCCATCTCGCCTCTCTGGCTTTGTCTCCAAACCATCCAACTTGAGCTGACCCTCTAATGTCCTCATTTCTAATCCTGTCCATCCTTGTCACACCCAAGTCTTAGCATCTTTAACTCTGCCACCTCCGGCTCTGTCTCCTGTGCCACCGTCTACAATCCGTATGACATATTATCTTTAAATAATAATAATAATTATTATACATTTTATTTTTATAGCACCTTTTCCATGCTCAAGGCGCTTATTTGAACAGCAGGGTGTACAGTATGTATCATTGGGTACAAATATTTCTGCATAGAACACTAAACAGATAAATACAGGAGATACAAATCATTAAATAGAATAAAGACAATGAAGCAGAGTAAAATACTAAATTCAGTACTAAATGAAAAGCCTGAACAAATCACATCATTTGTGATAAACACACACAACACACACACAAATTATAGTGAATATCTGGACAGAGAAGTCACCTGAAAGGAGGGGCAGAGCGTCAGGTGACGTGGGACGCCTCCCTGCACAGACGAGTTTTCCGTTGTTTTTTAAACAAATGAATGAATGGAGTCAGCTGATCTCATTCATTTTAGGGGGTCTCTCCAAAGTCAGGGCGCTATATACAGAGCTGAAGGTCCTGCTGTCACCCACAGAGTGCAGGTTATTGTGGGGCACAACAAGATGGCCAGAATCAGAGGACCTTATTGGGTGCGGTGCGAAGTTATTTAAAGCTTTGTAGGTTAATAATAGACTTTTACATTCGATTCTGTAAGACACAGGGAGCTGTGGACACGAAGCAGGTTGGCTGTCATGTGCTCGCTGTTGGTGGTCCGGGTCAGGACTCGAATCAGCTGGAGCTGTGATAGAAGACTAGAGGAGGCACCTGCCAGTAGGGAGTTACAGTAATTGATGCAGGATGTGATAAAAGTATCTCAGCATTAGAGAAGGAGAGGAGTGAGCAAACACGGGATATGTGACTGAGGTGGGAGGAAGAAAGGTTCTTAATGTGCTTTATGTGGGTGGAATAAGAAAGGAAGGAATCAAAACGGACACTGAGATTCCTTGCAGTAGTAGAAGGTCTGATGAGATCGCCGTCAAGTTCTTAAGAAACTTTGTTTATTGGACCTGAGGGTTTTTTCACTTTTTTCCTCTCTTTCTCCATCTGATATTTTTTGATATCGAGATTTTAAAAGCCTCAGCTCTCTTATTTTAGGCCTGTGTATGCCAGAGCCTGCCATTTGAGTGTGACAGTGAGGCCTGTCCTGGGGAGCCTGACCTGCTGGAGATCTGGTCCACCTTTTTAGTTATTTTGAGGCCTGCATTTTGCACGTGGGCTGATCACACCAGTGACGTTGCTTGGTATAAAACATCTGGGAGTGAAGCTCCTGAGGTCAATACATTCCACCATAGCTAAATGAGTAACCGAAAAGCAGTGTGATGTGGCCATCCAAGCAAAATGTCTGCAGTTCCAAAAGTGACAATTTTAACTCTTCAGGACATTAGCGTTTTGGGTTTGATGAAAGGTTCACTTTTCACTTCTCCATCTCCTGCTATTTAAAACTTTCATGAACCGACCTTTGGTTCGAAGACTGGTGACAAGGCTCACTACCTGCACACGTGGAGTTGGCTCTGGTTCCCTCGGCCCTTCTGGATATTCTTCAGGTAGTCTGCGTACCCCACCACATCCCACCAAACAGACAGGAGTAGTGAAACATCATCAGTAAGCTCTGGGGAGTATCAGGTCATCCCATCCGCTGTTCGTTCCTGCCTATTTCTGCTGGGATAGCTTCTAGTTTTCCCCAAACCTGTAACAGAACAGAAGAATCAGGAAATGGAAGGATGAGAAACATAGAGGAAGGTGGCGGCTGCCGGGCACACAGAGGTCTCGATCTCGACTCTGCCCTTCCTCATTTCTATCAGGCCTGCTCGTTTGCCGGTGCTAACTGCCTCCATCTTCACTTCAGCCACAGGAGATGACAGGTCGCTCCCCTGCTGTCCTGCATGTCCACCTTCAGATTTTTTTGTTTTAACGTCAATCACAGAGACAAGAATTCCACTTACGGATCATTTGTCCTTCAAATATAAAAGGCTGTCTTGTCAAGGAGATTGGCCGCCTGCTTGAAATGCTGCAGCTTATTTAAAGCTTTAGAAATGTCTGTTAACAGCCCAGGATTAAGAAGAGACAATTAATGGATGTCACGTTTTAAGTTACCAAGTGAAAGATGTTATACACATAGTGGCCTTCCAATGTCCTGGTAAAGCGCCTGATATTTAGACTTATTTCTTTGGAGAAAGGTGATGAGCAGAGTCACACAAGGACTGAGGTGAAGTTCTGCACAAGTGACAGAAGATTTGCTACTCAAGGTGAGTGAATAGGAGGTGTGGGAAAATGAGAATAACCAAATAAAAAGAAATGGATGGTGGTGTTGTGATGAGGCCTCCTAAAAGGACCCTAAAGGCAGGGCCTCAGCTTCACCAGCCTGCCCAAGCAGACTCACGTTAAATTCCTGCTATCCTCAAAACTGCCAACTGCAGGCTTTTGGCCTAGCAGACTCCAAAAATGGAAAGCTGGTAAAATGATTAGAAATGTCCCGAATACGGCAAAAGCCTCACCAGAAGAAGGATAACCGAAAACCTTCAACTTGCATAAGCAGGGCAAACAAAGAATCTTTATAAACAAAGGTTTCAATAGAAAAAATAGAAATGCAAGCAAAGTGCTTAAAAGAGTAAACGAAGGGCAGAAAATGAGTTGCCAAGAAGACAATCCAAAGCAAACCAAGTCCCACAAAATCCGGCAAACACAATCCCAGTGCAAAAAAGGTCAAGAAAGCCAGAAAAGTCCAAAGTACGTGACAATACTTGCAGAATCCCTTCACAACACCAGCGACATGATCTCCTGATCTGAGGCCTGAGACAGTCAATGAGTGGCTCAGGGCTGATTTTAGGGAGGCTCTTCAATAACATAAAATTACACAACAATATGAAAAATAATGGTTCAAAATTAGCCATAAAACAAAAAAATAGACATACATTCAGAACCTTATGTAACAAGTGGCATCCTCAAAAGCCCCCACATCAGTCAGTCAGCTTTTCACTGCCGGTTTCATCATTTGGTGCCACTTTTCAGTCTGTGTGGCACTCCAGCACTATGCACATTCATTCATTCCAGTTTGACCAAGCAGATGGCAGCATGACACAGAAGGCAGACACCAGTGCTCTTCGGGACACCTACACTTGCTAAACCGCCACCCTTTGTGCCCATGATGCTGTATCTATCCATCCATTATCCAACCCGCTATATCCTAACTACAGGGTCACAGGCATCAGCTGGAGCCAATCCCAGCCAACACAGGGTGTAAGGCAGGAAACAAACCCCGGGCAGGGCGCCAGCCCACCACGGGACACACACACACCCACACACCAAGCACACACACTAGGGCCAATTTAGAATCGCCAGTGCACCTAACCTGCATGTCTTTGGACTGTGGGAGGAAACTCATGCAGACACGGGGAGAACATGCAAAGTCCATGCAGGGAGGACCCAGGAAGTGAACCCGGGTCTCCTAACTGCAAGGCAGCAGCGTTACCCACTGCACCACCATGCCACCCCATGATGCTCTATTTAAAGTTTAAATCAGAGATCTCAGGCTGAGCTCTTTAGGTGGTATCATTCAAGTGCAACGCTATAGCAAAGTGGGGGTACAATTCCAAAAGATGCACAGACCCAAGGCAACCTGACCCCCAAATGGAGCTCTGGATTTCAACGTTCCAAACTCTTCTTTAATATTATAGCATATGCCACCAAAGCATAGTCAAGTGCCAACTTACAGCTCCATGTGGGAACGGCCATTTGGCCATACATCAGTCACAAAGTGTACAGGCCATTGCATTTGAGGCTCTGTGGGTCTGATGGGGGTCTAATGTGGGTCACTGGCGGGCATAGTTTGACAGCTGGAACAGAGAAGCACAAACTGATCTTTAAGTCCTGCCCTCTGCATGCCTGGTCTTTGTTAGGGAAGGCGGTATGGGCCAAACGCATACGAATTTGACATGTGGAGCAGCACCAATTAAAACAAACCTTAAAGGGCCCTCCAAGGACATGTTAGTACTAGCAATTCCTGAACCCTAAGCCTAACCCTGGCAATGACTGAATTCATTACCAAATCCAGATATTGAATTGCTCCGAGTTTGGGCTAATGCTAAACATTGAGTTCCGGACTCAGCCAGAAAATTGTTGGAATGGTGGTTACTTCATTTTTAATCCTTTTAAAATGTAGCTATTTATTAGATGTCCTACCACCACCCTTATCCTTAACTTAACCCCTAGTGTCTGGGCCCTGATGTTAAAATTCTAGATACCATATATACTCACGTATAAGTCGGGTCTTGAAACCAGAAACCCTAATTTCAAGTTTCCATTTGTATTTTAATTCATTAACAATTCTCAGTTGGGCAAATAATCTGTAAGTGGAATTCTTGTCTCTGTGATTGACGTTAAAACAAAGGCTGAACGAGATCGCTCAAGACGGAGCACAGAGTCACAGTGGTGAAGGTGGACATACAAGGCAGCAGGGGAGCGACCTGTCATCTCCTGTGGCTGAAGTGAAGATGGAGGCAGTTAGCACCGGCAAACGAGCAGGCCCGTAAGAAATGAGGAAGGGCAGAGTTGAGATCGAGACCTCTGTGTGCCCAGCAGCCACCACCTTCCTCTATGTTTCTCATCCTCCCATTTCCTGATTCTTCTGTTCTGTTACAGGTTTGGGGAAAACTAGAAGCTATCCCAGCAGAAATAGGCAGGAACGAACGGCGGATGGGATGACCTGATACTCCCCAGAGCTTACTGATGATGTTTCACTACTCCTGTCTGTTTGATGGGATGTGGTGGGGTACGCAGACTACCTGAAGAATATCCAGAAGGGCCGAGGGAACCAGAGCCAACTCCACGTGTGCAGGTAGTGAGCCTTGTCACCAGTCTTCGAACCAAAGGTCAGTTCAGGAAAGTTTTAAATAGCAGGAGATGGAGAAGTGAAAAGTGAACCTTTCATCAAACCCAAAACACTAATGTCCTGAAGAGTTAAAATTGTCACTTTTGGAACTGCAGACCTTTTGCTTGGATGGCCACATCACACTGCTTTTCGGTTACTCATTTAGCTATGGTGGAATGTATTGACCTCAGGAGCTTCACTCCCAGATGTTTTATACCAAGCAACGCCACTGGTGTGATCAGCCAACGTGCAAAATGCAGGCCTCAAAATAACTAAAAAAGTGGACCAGATCTCCAGCAGGTCAGGCTCCCCAAGGCAGGCCTCACTGTCACACTCAAATGGCAGGCTCTGGCATACACAGGCCTAAAATAAGAGAGCTAAGGCTTTTAAAATCTCGATATCAAAAAATATGAGATGGAGAAAGAAAGGAAAAAAGTGAAAAAACCCTCCCACATTAGAGGCGCTTTAAGCTGTGACTCGGTGATTACAAGCGGCTTTGCTGCAATAGTTCAGATTTGAACAGACTGACATGTCAGAAATGAAGGAAACATTAAGTTGAGAGATGGCCTGACTGCACTCAGAAAGTTCAAGAACAACCAAAAACCAAGTCAAGTGAGGGAAGGAGTTCAATTTATCAGTAATCACAGGCTTGGCCACACACAGCAGCCCCCCATGAGCTGAGACACGGCCAGATCATCCATCGCACACACATACTCCTCGTCACTGGAAGTCAATAAGCGTCTCGCTGCCGTTTGTTCAGAATCAACACTAGGTGGTGCTGTTAGTTCAAAAGTCAGTACAAATTCAGGAGTCAAAGAGGGAAAGTGAACTTCACATTCTCAGACCTGCTTACTTCAGGGTTGTACTGTTGGGAATCTCAGTTTTTAATCCTTCTGAATTCAATTCATTTGCCCTTTTGCACAATTATTTTATTTGTCCTTATGTTAATGCATGCTACCATTATTGTTGCGATGTCATCATGCCACCATTTTGTGTTTGCATTATTTTTGTGTGATTTTGATGCTCAGAATGGCATTTATGACACTGTTACTTCTCCAGATATATGAGAGGATACTGCAGAGACATCCGTGTACCTTCATATTGAACTCGTTACAGAAAGTCCTCAGACCCCTACACTTTCTGCACACTTTATTGAACTGTAGATTTAATTTGAAATGGATACATTTGCCTATCAGTCTACACTGCATAATCCATAATGTCAAAAGTGAAATCGTGTTTTCAGAAAGGTTTGCAAATGCCTTAAAAATCAAAAGCTGAAATCTCTCTTTCCTAGAACTTTCTGGAGGCCCCTTTGGCAGCATTTCCAGCTTTGAGTCTTCTTGGGTCCCTACAAGTCCCTACAAACGTTGCACACCTGGATATGGGCAGTTGGCAGATCCATTCAGGCTCAGTTAGAGTGGATGAAGTGCGCCTGTAAACGGCCATTGTCAGATCTCTGACCTTAAGTTACATGGGGTTTAAGTCTGGACTTCGGCTGGTTCACTCAAGGTCACCCTGAGACTCGTCCCAAAGCCTCCGCAGGGTGCACTGGGCCATTGCCATGCTGACAGGTGAAGTGTCACCCCAGTCTGAGCAGCTCTCCCTATCCTCATAGCATGATGCTATCACCACCCTGTTTTACTTTAGCGGTGGCCTTGAGCAGGTCATGATCAGTGCCTGGTCTTTGGCAGATGTAGAGCTTCAAGTTCTGCCCAAGAGTTCAGTTTTTGTCTCATCAGAGTCCTCTAAAGGCTGTTTGGCAAACTCTAAGTGGGCTGTCATGTGCCTTTTACTCAAGAATGGCTTCGGATCAGCCACTCTACCATAAACACCTGATTGATGGAGTGCTTCTGACATGGCCATCCTTCTGACATGTTCTTCCGTCTAAGCAAAGGACTTGTGAAGCTCCATTAGAGTGATCACTGAGTTCTTGGTCACCTCCATGACTAAGGCCCTTCTTACTATTACTCAGTTACTCAGTTTGTCCGGGCGGCCAGCTCTAGGAAGAGCCCTGGTGGTTCCAAACATCTTCCATTTCATGATTCTTGAGGCCCTGGTGCTCCTGTGTACACTCAAAGCCGTAGTTTGATCTCCTTGCCCTGATTAATGCCTCGCCAGAATTTGATTGTCGGGGTCTACAGAGAGTTCCTTGGACTTCATGGCTTGGTTTTGGTCCTGGCATGCAGTGTGACTTTTGGGACATGTGTGCTTTTCTTAAAGCTGTCCAATCAATTCAATGTGCCATGGGTGGACTCCAAACAAGTTCCAGAAACTTCTCAAGGAGAGCAAAAGCAAACAGAAGGCACCTGAGCACAGTTTGGAGTGCCAGAGCAAACACTTCTAGGAAGCAGATATATCAGTTTTTAATTTTTAATACATTTGAAAATTTTTCTAAAAACATGTTGTCATGTTGTCACATTACAGGCTATTGAGTGTAGACTGATAGGCAAAAATGGCACATTTATCCATTTAAAATGAAAATATGAAATCTATAAAATAATAAATTGTGCAGTAAGGGTCCAGAAGACTTTCAAAATCTGATATCTATCAGATATATATATATATATGAGTTACTGCAGTGGGCTGGCGCCCTGCCCAGGGTTTGTTTCCTGCCTTGCACCCTGTGTTGCCTGGGATTGGCACCAGCAGACCCCCGTGATCCTGTAGTTAGGATATAGCAGGTTGGATAATGGATGGATGGATGTATAAGTTATTGTGGAACCCAGGGGGCTCTGCAGCTCCCCAAACACCCTACACAAACTCCCATCTTCATCCTCCTGACTCTTGCTCATTGAGCTGTGGCAGGCAGCTCCTTTTACGTGAGGCCCGGGAGTGCTTCCAATGTCCCGAGACCGCTTTATGTGTTGCTGAAACCGCACACCAGTAGGGCACATCATGGAGCACCTGTGGAACCCAACAGAGCTGGATCAAAGAACTACAGTTCCCAACCTGCTCCGTGGGCATTCGCCATGGTACCGCCACCCAGGGACACTACCACCCAGCGTGCTGGTGATGACAATGCCCTAAACAAAATGTTCTTCTCCTGTCTTTCTGTGTCAAGGATCCCGGCACAACTCTGGCTGGGATACCAGTCCATGCTTGGCGTCCCTCTCTATATATGTACTGTATATAATCACGCATGGGTGTGCAAGGATCTCCACACGGGGTCAATCGAGGTATATGCCAACCTCCCGGGGCGAGAGAGGGCGCTGTTACTAATATTCTCTTCTCCTTCTCTCCACGCAGCATCGAGAAACCACCCAGTGAGGGAAGTTAGCTGCACCCCTACTGGTCCACATAATATAAGAAGCTTGGAAGGAGGCGTCATTTGCAAACAGAGCAGACCACCATACAGAGTTTCAGTGACTGACCCTGACATACCACAGCAAGTAGGCTGTTTATTGAAGCCAAAAAGACGCCATTTTCTGTTGGACTTCCTTATTGAACAGAACGACCTCCTCAGCATGTTATCGAGTCTCCTCTTCTACAACCTGTGATTCCTGCACCTGGCCTCCATCTCTCTCTCTGTCTCAGTAAATATATATATATATATATATATACCCATAATGATGGACTGCACGATAACATGCAGGGAATACACTTGACTTATAGTCTTCATCCTCTTTCTCTGTATGTTTATCATTCGTTTGCTCAGAGGTTGATGCGTTTGCTGCTTCGTGAGCAGCTCTTCTCTTCTCCACCCTAGCAGCCCGCTGCTTCTCTTCTGCCGTTGGCATCCTTTCGCATTAAAACTGATTAGGTCAGTGTTTGTATTGCAATTAAGTAGTATGTTTTTCTTAATTTTTCACTTAAGTTGGCACTTAAGTCTTCAATCTTCCTCAAGAATGATTTAAGATATGAAGAGGGAGGGGAAGTGACGGCGAAGGTGGTAGGGATGAGAACGATGCCAGTGTGTATGTGCCGCACAGCCTCCCTGCTGGCCGCTGCCGAGAGTTGACTCTACAATTAAAAAAAATAAAAATAGGAATAAAAATCATCACCCCCAAAGGAAACAGTAGAGGTCACGTAGTATATGTGTACCACATTTGAGGCCGATAGATAGATAGATAGATAGATAGATTGATAGATAGATAGATAGATAGATAGATAGATAGATAGATAGATAGATAGATAGATAGATA